>JAPMOR010042639.1:83536-265086 GCA_026543865.1 Argiope aurantia
AAGAAATATAGCTGTTACAAATGATTAGCGGATAATTTTTTTTCTTTTCGCATTAGAATTCCATTGGCAATATCTATAATAAAATCTATATATTAAATACTGCTAAAAGAAAACGTTTATTCCATATAAGTTTCCAAATAATTTTCTTTTCTGTACAAACAATAAATCTCAGTCTAAGCTTCTTAGGGTTATTTCGATAGAGAATTTAATTGGATGAAAGTTTTAAATAATCTTGTTCGATGATGGAGCTTTCTAGATATCTATTTCGTTTCCCAATGTTATATTCAATAAGTTCCTTAAATTAAAGCATGGCATTAGATCAATTTTTCCATCGGGAAGTAGTTTCTTTGGTTTAAATCAAGCAAAATATAGACTTTAATTATAAGCGGTAAATTCCTTTGGCACATTTAAGTTGTTCTTAAGTTTCTCACTTTTTTAAAAGATTTGGTAAATTTTCTGAATGGGTTTTACATTAAAAATAGATTGTCTCATTTAATAAATGAAATAATAAATGTATTAAAATAATAAACAATTTTATAAAAACTTAATGTTTCATTTTGAATAGCGAGAAAATATTTGCAGTATTCTTTTATATAAACAAATTTTCCCTTGACTTAAATATTAAATGCTGCATTTACATTATAACACATTTTACAATTTTATTTTGATAGCTAGTTTCAGATAGGAATGTTTGATTTTATTAAACAAATTTCAGATTTGATCACTTTTGAGGCAGCATTATTGTTCTTGCATTTATATTACTTCAATTTATCCTAATGTTGGTTCTCTTCCAAAAAAATTATAATGTTAGCTTTCTTATTTAATAAAAAAATCTCCTTTTACAAACTATATTAACCTCTTCCCCTACAAATTAGAGAATTTTTGAAATTTAAGTCTAGAATAATTTAAAAAACCAAATCTCTTTAATATATTTAAGTCTCTTTCGTGTTTTTATATCGATGGAAATAACTAGAAGTGTAAAATAATACGATGTGCCATCTAATCATGAAGTTAAAGGAATTCTTAAGTAAAAAGTTAACTGAAAGTTAAATATAATTAAAGGATTGCTCGTTCGAGCTTCTATTAAAATTAGAATACAGCATATGCGAAAATTGCAATCTTATGTCATATACTCATAATATTTTATATATTCAGGCTTGATATGATGGATGATTGATCCTTTGTTTGCTATACTTTTCGCAGTTAAGAACTACGAAATTTTTATTTTCAATCAACTACTATGGTTCGGGTGCATCAATTTAAAAATCAATCAGATTACACAGAAAGAAATGTAATATCAAAAAGGAAACACAGTTATTAAACTAGCGTGTTTTAGAAAACCATAATTGAGTCTTGATTTTGACAATAAAAATATTTGTGAAGTGTTAAAACTACATTGGTTTTCACATTTTCTTTCTCATCATCATCAGTGTTTTATAATTGATATTAGGAAAATAATAAATTGCCCCATTTACAGAAAGATGAATTATTTTAATAATAAATCTCAGCGATTAAAAAGTAGTAAAATGTCCTTTTAAATACTCAAAAAAAACCTCAGACACGGAAGAAAGCATATCTATACAGAAACCAAATTATCATATACAATAATTTGCAGAAGCAATCTCCGTTTACCTGTCCGATCTAAGTACTTATATTTAGACGCATTTACGTGAGGTATATTTCATTTGACGAGGCATGACTAGAATATTTAATGGCAATCTCGCATTGCATGCGATGCAAAACAAGTTGATTCTTTTGAAAGAAAGTAATAATATATTAATGGATTTAATTCATATCTTGGTCTTAGGATCGAAAATTGCACTCATGCTTCAGCTGAATTTAATAGAGAAACTTGTGTAGATGACTTGCGTGTGTGAAATAAAGTTGTGTATGGCTTTATTTCTTGAGAGCCTTTTCACGAGCACGTAAAAATCTCATTACTACTTAAGTTAGTCAAGTCGTCTTTGATGTCCATTTGCTAGGGACGAGATGTTCAGCAGGAAAAATAATTTATTAAATATTAATGACATATATTCTTACCAGTGCTCAAAACACGTATTTCTTATCTAACGATAATAAAAACGATAACATTGGTCTTCAATACGGCATATCCATTTCATGTAGGAACAATTGTCTCTATACTTGATGAATGATAAATGAATTCTTTAATATTAAAAGCACAGTAATTTTTACCAAATCTTTTTTTAATCGGGGGAAAACAGCTAAAAGTTTATAATTTATTTTTATTAGAATTTATAGGAATTGGAGATCGGTGCACTCATTGAGCAATTAAATCTTCAATGGAAATAAATCAGTTTAATTTTGAACCCATTACGTATCTTGTATAAGGAATAAAAGATAACATTTAATTGGATCTAGATGATTATATATATTCTAACTTGTCAAACGTGGGTGCTAAAGTTGAGGAATAGAGCTGGTATATTGTGGATATGAACGGATATAGTAAAAACAAATTACATTAAAAATTTATAATTATTTTTTCTAGATATTTTAAACATGAAATTTTAGAATATTGATAATGAAGCAACTCAGATTTTTCCATTATTCTTTCTCGAAGGTTATTTCGATCCCGCCCATAATAATTGCACTCTAGTGTCAGTCTGTTCTTCGAAATTTATGTTATATATACAACCACCACAGTAGTAAAAACACATATATGAATTTCAGTATCATTTATATGTTTAAATCTACTTCATGTACAAAAAAATTATTAAATACATATTCTGCGAATTGTTTAAAAAACATAACGTTCTCTGGCTCGTCTGTTTGCTTCATTTCTAATTAATCCCTTTGAATCATTTCATCCAAGGTTTCAATCGCAAGCTATTTTCTCATCCATAAAGAAATAATCTACGTTGTGATTTCTCAGTTTTTGTAAGAGAAAAATTGTTTTACACCAGAACGAATATAGAGACAAGTTATTCATGATAATTTATACATTGATAAAACGAAAACAAACCAACAGTTACCGTCAGTAAAAAGTAAACTTATTTTTGTCGCTTTGTTACCTCAGCGTTCTTTATAGAGAGATTCACTTTTGATTAAACTTGAACATAATGAGTATTACAGTACAAAACTTGCATATAAGAAATATATTAATTTCAATGATATTAAAATAACAGATCCTAAGGTAAAATCACAACGCTCTTAAGTATAATACGGCGTCGACCTTCTGTCTCTGACAGAAGAAGGATTTGCGGAGAGGATTCAGAGCGGATCCCAGAGAAGGGTTGTAATAAGTAGGATTATGCTGAACTCGGTGCATGTTTTCTCCTACTTCTCTACACAACGTTGTTGGCGAATTTGGTGTCACGAAAGAGAAAATGCTGTCGTATCAGGCAAACTTCGATTCATATCCTTTTCCTCTCTTACCAAAATGAGTTTTTATATCATATAGCTCTTACATCATACCCACCAGAACTAGACAATAATATAGAAAAAAAATTATTGGTTTTCATAATTAAAATACCAAATGCATTGAAATGTAAGCATTTTGAGTGTTTTTGTTCCTTTTCACCATACTTGCAGGGTCTTATTGTTTTTACTAATTTCAATTATCACTAATATTTTCAACGGTAAGCATATGACCAAGATTAAATGGTTTTGAGGAGAGGGTTTGTGGTACATCTCAAACTAAAAAGTAAGTAAGTCAAATCCGTAACAGACTTCCATCACATTCCGACTCCGCTATTCAGTTTGTAAATTTATATAACTATTAATATTTCCTGTTAGGTCTTTGAATTTCGAAAATGAAAGGCTTGAATTTCTTTCTGATTTAGCAAATCTAATTCGTTCAAGACAGAAAATATTATGGTGTAATGCACTGAAAACATGTCTACTATATCTTGAATATGACAGAGATACTACCGTATGTGAGAGTATGGCCATTTGTCCTTTAATAAAACAATGACAGATTTGAAATGCAACACTTAAAAAATGTATGTCATACAATCTCCATCAGCCTCAGAAAGGATCATGCATAAAATAGTAAATATCAAAATGCTTCAAAATTGTTGGAGTCAAATTTTTTTTAAATGTTGAAAAAGCTACCGAAACGTTATATTATAAACTGCGCCAAGTGCTAAAACCAAAACTTCTTTCTATGTAAAATTCCATTCTAAAGCTATAAAAGTTTAAAATACTTTCACGCTGTCTATTTTTCTTGCTTCGTATTCGCTCTACACCTGTATCTGATCATGGTTCAAACATAGAATTTTTCTAACACAACTTAATAATTGAAGTCTTTTCTCAATTATGATTAAAAGGAATGCAAATTTGATTTCCTTTTTACCACGTCTGTTCTCCTTTCCCAAAGAAAAAAAAAACAATTTCTATCTCTATATAATATATATTAGAATGCTTTAACGCAAAACTAGTCAATGTACTCTTCAATGTATTGAAATTTCCTTCAAGAATAAGGCCATCTTTCTTAATAACATTTAATAAGGATTTCAATTCTCCCTCTCTCGCCTAAGGCTTAATTTTAAAACACCAAATTGCTAGCAAAATGAATTTTAAGCTGAATTGTCGCTTGCCATGAGATGACGCACATCCATTTCGATAATTGATCTAGATGAATTAACATCCTAATGTCCTAGGCTAATCCCAAATTGCTGCTTCCTCACAAATAAGACAAGCTCAGTAATCCTAGTCAATACGCATAATTGATTAAAATCCAATAATATCTACATCCTGAATTATTATAAGATTTCGTCTGTCTAAAATTCTAGCATATAATAGGCTGCATTTCAATTATTCATTATTTAGCATGTTTATTGTTTGCTTATATTTATTACATGTATAAAGTATTTTCTAACCAAAGATGCCTTATAGCATTTTAATTACTGTCATTGATTAAAAGATCCTTTGATTAAGATGAATTATTAAGTTCAATTACATTAAATTTATTTCAATAATAATGGGTTTAGGTATTACTAAGAATTATCTTTCATGAGCTGAATTTTAAACAATCGGAAAAATGAGGTTCCTGTCCCTCTATTGGAAAGCTGAGTTGCCTTTCACTCTATAGCCTCTATAAGCATTAGAATCGAAGAAAACACGTTGTAAAATAAATTTCTCATTACAAGCTGATAAAGTAAAAAGGATAAAATTAATGTATTCTACCTAAGATGTATATTGTTCCACTATCTATTTGCTTTTTTTTCAATTGATTTGAGCAATTCATTAATTAACAAATTAAGAAAATTTTTAATTAATTAAATCACATCTTATCTAAATTATTTAGAACAATTTTGTTTGGGAAAAAATTAAACTTTGAAAGTTTTTCAAATAATCCATATCTTTATTTATTATAATTTTGATATTGAAAAATTATTTTAAAGTTAATTTTTTCAGTTAATTTACTGCCTTCAGTAACAAAGATTAATTCAGCTTCCTTTGAAAAATGAAGGAAAAAAAATCATACAATCTAGAATTAGCTCAAATTTCCTTCTTGAAATTATAAAGTAATTTAGCAAATATTTTTGACGCTAATTCAAAATGAAGCGCTTCATGCTGTTTATTTGTATAATTTTTAATTAAATATTATAGTTTTTTCTAAATCTGAAGGAATATTTTTGTACCACCGTCACGTCAAAATTTGTAATTCTTAGTTTCGTATTTACCAAAAAGTACTGTTCTTTTAAGAGTAAGCAGAAAAACATAAATACACCACTTTTACATCTGCATCCTTAATATATGAACATAGTACTACTAATCTATTCAGTATATATATATATATATTCTTACAGTGTTTTGAACAAAACTAATTTATTCGTATATTTAAAACCAGTGAAAGGGTTCTCCCCGAAACTTTGTCGCATACTTTCTCGTGAAGCTGCCATCGCTTCACATGAAACTGTAGAAATGGAATTTGGCAAGGTCAAACTCAGAATTTTATTTTCATAGTTTCACACATGAGAGTAGTGCAGTAAATAAAAGTGGCATTTATGTATTAACTGCATGCTATTGGAGAGAAATGATTAAGAAAGTTTCATCTTTTGCGTTAATTTAGCATTTTTATTGTATGTGTCGTGCGATCTTTGAAGATTTATCGTTGGTATGCTCTTAATACACATGTATCAGAAAATCGAATATTCATTTTGGACTTCTTTTTATCAATCGATAGAGACCAAAATTTGACCTAGAATTACACTTGTAGTCACAAGATAACATTTCCGAATTTTATTTATTTAAATTACTTCGTGTTTGAGTTATCGCGTTTATAGGCATGCAAAAGTATAGATCAACAGACGGTCAGCACTTGAACAAATTAAATTCAAGAATTTTTTCAGATCTACATTTTAGATGCTAAAAATGTGATGTACATTTTTTTAACCTAAATTGTTGCGTTTTTTAATTATCGTGATTACAAAGAAACAGACAGATGGACGGTCAACCCCTTGATGGATTTGGTGTGAAATTCGATACGAATCTACAAATTAGATGCTTGTTAAACCTGTGTACCAAGTTTTAGCTAGATTTCGTTCAAAGTTTGATAGAAATCTGCAAATTTGGTATAAAGAATATATACCGAATTTTATCCTTCTAACTCAAAAAGTTTTTGAGTTACCGTGATCACAGGCATGTTGACAAATAATTCCAAATATGGCTTTTTCAGATTCGAGGTAGTCTGAAACGTGGAGATTCGTCGAACTCTCGAATTCGGATTTTTTGACTATTACAACACTTTCTGTTTCTACATGTCGTATATCAGAAAATAAGAAAAATCTTCCGATTTATGTTTTATTCATATGAGGAACTTCATAAAAAATAATGAGGGAATATCGCTTGTTTTTTTAGTTAGCTTCCAACCAAAGGCTCAAAAAAAATCCAGTTTCACCCTTTTAACTAAATCTCGAAACGCAACAGGAAACAATTTTCGTATACCCATTTGAGAAAACCCTCAAACAGTGCATTATCTCTTTAGTCTCAAACACTTTGGCAGATTTCTGAATGGTGAACATCTTCGCCGCAATGCATTTAGCTTTTCGTACACCAAACAAATCCCATGCCTTCCACAATGACTAAGAATGAGTTTGTGTAGGTTGTGGATATCTTCCGAATCTATGCTCCTATTCCCTTTTGTTTCTTGGCAGGCAGCCCGCACGTGAATAGTTTCTTTTTTTACTTCTTTCTAAACCTTGGCTCTTTTCTTTCCCAAACTCCTTCCCTGCCCCCCTGCCCTATATGTCTACGTCTTGGTTTTCTCCCAACCTTTTATTCCCATCGTGCTGGTGTCTTCGGTAGGACCAGAGCTCACCCATTCCAATTGTCGCTCTCCATTTCCATGCCGAATTTTTGTCGCTGTTTCTTTCACAGACATCCTTATTGCTTTCTCGTTCGGACAATCATTCGAAACATTAATCTAATCCATAGGTATTAAAGCGTCACTAATGTTCTTTCAACGTAGCGGGAATGACTATTGAGAAATATATTTTTGTTGTATCGGATGTTTTGGGGAAAAAAATCATTTTTATGTACTGTTGGCAAACGTAACAATTTAAACATTTTTATCACTGCATTTCGTGCGTTCATTCACATTTTAAAAGGATTAAATTTCTTCTTTTCTAATTGAAAAATATATTTGTATTTTAATACAATTTCAATTTTTCTATGGTTTGAAAAGTTTTATTAAAAAGGTTTAAATTTCTCCATTTTTAACTGGAAAATATATTTGTATTTTATTATAATTTCATTTTTTCTATGATTTGAAAAAATTTTATTAGCACAGTAGAGCCCGATAAAATTGACATAAGTACTTAGGAACAACTTTTTGTCTCAATTAAGCACAATTAATTTACATTTGAGGAGGTTTGGATTGCAAATATTTTTATTTCGGTTTAAATAAAACTTCTAAAATTGAATGCTTTATTAAATACATTTTATCACGTTTATTTGTAAGATTTTCAAGATCCAAGATAAGATAATTAATTATTAAAAATTTAAAATTATTAACTGTTAACCATTTCAAATAATTATTCATAATCATTTGCAGGTTTTAGTTTCTTTGACGCTGGTGCACTAGCCAGCCAGCTTCAAAAAAAGAAATTAACTAGCTTTGCTGGATGATGATTTTCAGCAGTTTCATAAAAATATGAGTTATCTGTTAATTAGTAATTAATTAATATATCTGTTAATTAGTAATTAATTATATATTTCATAAAAATATATAATTAATTACTAATTAACAGATTATTACTAATTAACAGATTTAAAGCCTTCTTGTTACAAAAAAAATCTTTTTTCCTGAGATTACAGTGGGAAAACACTTTAATTCGTTTTACATTAATACCTGTTTTACATATAAATGTCGATAGATTTTGGGGCGTAATAGAAATTCCAAAATTCTAGAAATAAATGGACAAATTTTTCTTGTCTGTATTTGAAATCTGAACAGTTTCTGTGAGTCAGTAATATATCATTTAGCTTTAGAAATTCAATGAGTCATAAATTATTTCTTAACTTCATTCTTTAAAATTTCAGAATATGTTTTGGGATATATGCAAAAATATTTTTTTTATTAATGCTCTAAAATGATTGATCAGATATCAATTTCAGAAAGTCTTGTGTGTAATCCATCATGCAACTGATTCAAATATATGATTAGATTTCTATGGAGTTTTTATGGCATTTAAATTCAAACAAAATGAGCAGAATGGTTTTTCAATTTCTCATAAATATTCTATTATGTTCCATTTCCAAGCCAACTGACAGCATCAAAAATACTCTGAAATGAATTTTCCTATTGTAACTTTGAACATAAATTTGTTATATATTTGGTATTTTTCAAACTTTCCTTCTCCTCAAAGTCATATCAAATAGGTTTCCTTAATGTATTATGTTTTTGTCTCATTCCAATGTCATTTCATTTGCATAACAATAAAGAAAATAATATTTATTGCTCTGAATGGCAGTCATTGCAGAAATTTCACAAGGTCATTTATATGAACTTATTATTATTTTTTTATGTAGATCAAGTAGTATCTGAACAGGCTAAGGTTAAATCGATGGTATTGTAAAGCTTATGTTTAAAATGAATGTTTTAATTTTCCGTTGCTCATTAATGGTTACTGAGATATTTAATTTAATTTTATTACATTTACGATGTAGTATTTTGATATTTTCTGAAACATTTATTTAGCAATTTATTGAATTCAATACTTTTTCTAGAACTTTAATTACAAGTAAAATTTTCACGATCAATCGAAATTTATTAGATTATGAACAACCCTCTTTTAATTGTATAAACAATGCTTCAAATTTACATAAATGTTGGGCAAAATTTTCGTTAATAAAAAAAAATTATTCTAAAACATGAAAAAAATTCTAAAATGCAAATTCTAAATTTTCGGTTAAATGTTTCACCTAAAAGATATCATCTCTCAGAATAGTGATTTTTTTTATCTGTGAGTCAAAAACTATAAGCAAAGTGATTAAAATTTCAGAAGAATGTAGTTATATTAAACTCTGCTCTTCTAAAGTAGAATGTTAATAAGAAGAAACAATTTCAGGAAAATTTCCCAAATTGAAGCTTTTTATTCTGTTTATTTATTTTTTAATTTTACATGTAGGAACTCATATTGTAGGGATAAATTTCTGATGGAAAGTTTAATCGCAATAGCTTTTGCTACTTGCGAAAAACTTTAATTCCTTAGATGGGGGGATTAAATCCATTAGATTATCATATTTTCAGATAGATTTAAATCATTCATAAATATTATGATTCGACGTAACGTATCTTAAATAATTTACGAACTCTTTAACAGTATCAGCACAATACAGTCTCAACACAGATGGTATAAACTTAATAGACGATAGGGTTAAATTCACAATTCAGGGTTAACGAAGCCTCGTTTAAACAGGGGAAATTGTACTGTGATATTACTATTCTACCAATTTGATAGGATTAGCAGACAACAACAAACACTGGCTGACTTAATTATGAGATGCAAATATGACATATTCAATAATTATAGATAGCATTTCTAACACAAACCTTTACTCGAAAAAGATTATCTAAATGGCGACAAATGATACCACAGCATTCAAGAAAACACATCAAAATACAAAAATAAGCATCATAAAAGCTTCTGCAAAAGTGGCATCAACAACAGAAATGCTTCTTCAAAATTCATGAAAACCAAATAATTTTAGAGATCCCGAAACCACGACGAACAAAGTTTCAATCGGAAATCCATTAGGTGATTACAGTTTACTTCAAACAGACTTGATAAAATGTGCCTTTCTGTACTTAAGCCTTAAATAAATAATTTGTTTGTGCAAACGATGATTGTCAATAGGGAATTTTCGTAGGAAAGATGTCTGAAATTAAATTCGGAACTGACAGCTGTACAGGCACAGAAGTATTTAAATACCTAATAGTCAGGTTCAAAGGTCATTACGATGTAACTTAAACCAAATGAATAAATGATAACACAATTATCCTCGGTGAAATTAAGTTAATTTAGCGACCAATGAGAATAGTGTCCTTTATCCACTCAACCAAGACAAGCATAAAGTACTCAGACAAATTGAATATTCTTTGTTTAATCACGGATGCTCTAATTTCAATATGTTTCTCTTCCAATAATGGAAATTTAAAGTAGGCATCTTATTATTTATGGAATATTGTCAAAATGAATGAAGAAATAATGTGATTTTTCGAATTTAATTTTATTATTAACTCGTAAGTACTAAGTTACGTATTCTTTAGATACTGCCTGCATTAATGCACATCATATTTACAATACCTCTATATTTGAAAATATTCGATAAATGCAAACAATATTATTTAAACAGCGATAAACCATCGCCACAATTATAGAAATCTTAGTAGAAAGCTGTTTTTCAGATATAAACGCATGTATATTTGCATTTTGATGTAATTTAACTGGCGAAATATTTCTGATAGTACTTTCTGTATTATTTTTATTTTATCAAACCTTGATAAAATCATCTCTACTTTCATGATATCGTTATATCAATAGCGTTCTTCACCTCACCCTCGTCCAAATTGTAAGTTCTTCACAAAATAAACATTCTTTATATAGGATATAACAGTATCTGCGTATTTTTAATTGAATTAAGGATAGATAAATAATATAAAAAAATATGTCTATCGGAAGTAAATAATTAAAATGTTAAAAAGTTCATTTCTGACTTCCCTATATACTTATTCAATCACTCAGATCACACATCTAAGCCTAACTCAGAAAAGACCGTCGTTAGGAGTTAATCATGCTTTCTCGAAAATAAGTGGGATTAGCCGGCTACGCTAATTTAATAACGAAACTCGTAGTGCAATTTGCCGGAATCAAAAAGACTTGACGTTACACCACAATTTAACACGAAGTGTAATGAGATGATATGCACTATTGCTTTTGTCATGAAAATCCGCAACGAATCCATTAAAAACATTAAAGATTTAATCATGCTTATAATTAAAAATTTATCATCCTTCCAGCTTTCCTCGTCAGCATAGATGATTTACATATTTTAATTCTGCTTTATACATTAAATATAAAATTGATTTATCTTTCAAATGATATGTAATCATTGGTTTTTACCTTAAAAATAATAATCTGTTATTTAAAAATGTATCGTTTTAAGAAAAGAATTTTAAAATTAAACAATTATCTCTAGCTGTTTACACGATTATATTTTTCAAGTATACTATTTCTTACTTAATGTTTACCTCATATTAATGACTGATGATTTTTCTTACGCAAACATTTTTATTTTAAACATTTGGTTAATCCCAGACGAACAACTGTAAAGAAAGTCCAATTATTTTTATTTCTTATTCTCACGTAATCTGGAATATTGTGCAAATTTTCATAATCAAGATTACTCGGCTGTAAAATGGTTTTCATAGTCCCAAGTTGTATTTTTAAAACTCCAAATGCATGTTGGCGGAAAAAGATCAATTGACTGCTTTCTTCCGTAGAATATATGGATAAAAGCTTTCCTTTTGAGTGTGTATCTATTTTCATTTCAATATTTCCTCATATCTCCACTCTTCCCCAGTGTAAAAATTCTTTCGGAATCATCGATTCAATAAACCTGAGCGTACATTCGTGAAACAAAAAGTGTAGTCAAGAAAGACCGCCTAAAAAGGAAGAAATATATTGAAAACAAAATTACATCGAATCTGCAAAGTAGCGCGAAAATTTCAAAGAGGCGTTTTTGAAGTGTGGCGGAGGGACCAGATAAATCTGTAACCATGGCAACCACCTACCCATCAAATTTAAGATATTTATTTTATCCATGCTATGCACGTTCATTTGAACAAGCTGGGAGTTGGATCAGAAAATAGGTAGAAAGCTTGAGATCTGGTTTTTAACATCACTTTGGCTGGAAATGCATAAAAGCTTTTTTCTTCTTCTTTCTATGAACAACAGTCCTTAGTTCTCCGAACAACACAGACTTTTGCAAAATCAGCTCTTTTATTACAGAGATCTATCGAAACAGATTTTATTCCAAAAATTATCGTATCTTTGTTTAGTATATTGCAGATGGAATTATAAATTATTGAGCAGTTGTTGAATCATAAAACTTTCAAAACAAAATTAACATTTAATTTCCTCCGAAGCATGTATCATTCTCATAGCCATATGTATGGCGCATTTAGCCAAGATAGGCTCTTGTGCCCTTAAACCTCATAAACCAAACCAAACCAAACCGTATCATTCTCATTACCTTTCATTCGACTCATTTTTTTGATTATATGCATTATATTACGAAATTACTTAATTTACACTGTTATCAAAACCCTGATTTCCAAACTTGTAACAGAAATACTTATTATTATTTCGGATATATTTTACATAATGATTGCTATCACGCTTTCATCAAGATCAATGGAAACTAATGACAATATCACAAAATTTCAATGTGCTAAAAACCAAGATTTTCTACTGAATAATTCGAACCAGAAAAACCAAAAATCAACTAAAGAAGAACAGAATAATGCAGCGTAGTGAGCAATTCGTTCACAGCTGTTTTCGGTAGTAAAAAGTGTGAGTAATGGTTTTTGACCACCTGCCTCGATAGTGGTAGAGATATGTTTTAGAATTAGATCCTCTCTTGTTTTCTTTATATCATTCTTGCATATTGAAAGAAATCGACAGTTTCCATTTACTTTCGGGCATTTAGTTTTAAGGTAAGCCTCTTTTTTAAGCAATAAACACAACTTACAACTACATTTATTGTTAAGATTCAGCATTTTCCAATACAATAAGTCATTTTTTAAAATTAATTTAGCAAATTTTAATTGAAACAATATTTGTTGAATAAATAAATTCTGCGTGGTATAATCCACTCAATATGATAAATGGTATGCGATATTACTCTGTATCAAAATAAATCAGCGGTATGGCCCCGAATTAGAATAAGTGTGCAGTAGTTTAAATATGTTTCGTAGTTATACACGAAGTACTAATAAAGGATTTCGGAGCCAAGATCAACTAAAAGTAGCTATTGAAGCTGTTTTATAGAGAGGCCGGAAAATCAGAAACGTAGGGAGATCTTTTGGAATTCCTTTTCTTTACCTTATTCGAGACAAATTTTTGCAATCTAATCTTTCGGAAAATCACTTTAGAAGGAAGCCGATTTCTCAGTTTCCCAAGAAAAAGAACTCTCGGAAAAAATTCTGAAGCTAACCAGACTATTCTATGGGCATGGTATATAATTCTGCTCAACCCAACCAACTCAAACTGATTTCCATATATTGGTAAAAATGGCCGGTTTGGATTGGTTGACGATATTTCTTAACCCTTTGAATTTAGAAAAGTAATTCGATGCATAATTATCCACCTAATATAAAGATTTGTTTATTGCTCTGAAAAATAAATATACATAATTATTTTAAGTCGAATTTCTTTGAAAAATTAATTTACATGATTTTAACATTCTGTAAAATTAAAATGATGCACCATCTTAATTGTTGAGTGAGAGGCACCATCCGAATGCAAAGGGTTAAACACACGTTGCCCATGTCATAAAAAAACCTACTACTTAAACTGTATCAATTACTTTAACTAGGAGAAAGTCAAAACTTACTTTAAAAATTTACATTTTTTTAGAAAAACAAATTAACCGAAACACGAATCTGCAATTTATGCAAAACCGAATAACAACAATGCAAAATTCTGTTAGTTTTTTTTTTTTTTTTTTTTTTTTTTTGTCAAAAAGGGACGAAACAAAAAAGGGACGAAAGTACTGCGCTTCAGAAACATGAAAATTGTAAATAATGCCACAGTGAGTTTCTTATTTCAATGCTACGGGTGTCTGAGCTTTGAAAATTGCTAAGATGGTATTTAGTTTAGTTATTCATTTTCCTCAGACGGAGCTCATAAACATTATTGCAAGCCTGAAATCTGTGTGAACTTTAATTTTATCTTAAAGTAGTTTAATAATATTCGTTATTCTAATAAGTTATTCTTTATTTTCAGTAAAATTTTCGAATTTTAGATCAAACTGAGTTAATGTCTATACTTATATTTCAAGAATTCATAAGAAATAGTGCTTTTCTTCGTAATTCGTAAAATTTCAGCTCAGAATCACATGCTTGGTATTTTATCCCTCAATGCCTGTCATAGGAAATAAATGAATGGCATAAGTGGACTTTTTAAAAAAAATTGATCAATAAAAAATCATTATTAAATTTATTATTATAAAGCTCGTTTAGATGCACTGAATTCCGCCTATTTTTTTTCAATTCACTCTATTTTGGTGAAGTAAACGCCTCTTGGTGCATACGCAAAAGTGTGGGAGTTTTCCATATCTAAGAATTGACGATACATAGATTACTTTTGGATGTCTTTAACCAGGAAGCCTATAACTGAAATTAAGCGTCAAAAACATTCTTTATTTTAACCACCCTGAATTAATCACACTTGTTTTCAATTAATTAACAAGTGTAAATAATTAAAAAGCTGTATAAATAATTTGGATTTTCATCTTAAAATACATATATATAGAATATTAATAGTTATCAAGATATTGTTAATATTTTTGAAATATAACATATTTTTAATTTCTATTAAAATTATATTTTCAGTAAAGGAAATCAGATATATTTCCTTTTCTTTTAGAAATGTCCTATATAAAAATCTATGCGATGAATAGAATATTTAAACTCTGGTAATGTTTCTATGAAATGTTACACTCTGAAATAAAGCTATTATATTCGATACTTTAATTTTGTTCCATTTGAGTTAACTAAATATTTCTTAGTTGATAATAATCCATTATACATTCTTTCTATTAAAATTTAAAAATTCGTGAAAGAATTTGTTTGAACGATACTCAATCTTAGAGACAAAGATATTCAGTGAAAAGATTCACTGTTCTTGTCTATTCTGCTTGTCACTATAACTGCTTAGACTGCAGACTACGAAATACCCTGCAATATTGAAGAAAAATTGAAGTTGATGCTCTTATACATACAAATAATTCAAACCTTATCGGCCTCGGCAAACTTATATATTCAGCTATGCCATTCCAGTGGTAAATAATCGTTCATATTATTTTACATATTTATATTTTGTTGAAACACGTTCACATAAAATTGAAGCTTCACTATAATCACGCCTTAACCCTTTCTAGTGCCGTGGGAAGTATGCTTCCCACCAAATTTATCAATCTTTGTATGAAATTTTGTAGTTTGGCATAAGTTCTGACAATTTTTTTTAGAAATACAGAAACTTAGAGGCTTCAGTTCTTTATCTTACACTAAATGATGTGCCTTGATTTGTTACTTAATTATTAATTAACCAAATTAATTAATTAATCAATTTGAATTTATCAAATAAGTTAAATGAATCCCTTTTCTTATTCTAATTCCAAGCCTAAAAATATTTTAACATAATATGACTAGAAAAAAATGGCCCTTTAAAGGGTTAAAAGAAAAGATTTAATATCCTTTCAATCATAATGTTTCGCGTTAAAAATTCTGCAAACCATTCGCCATCTGATCATCACAATGTAATATCATAATGAAATCGCAAATTAATGTTGTGACACCTAAAGAAATGAATATTCATCATTATCGTGATGTCATTTTGCGAAGCCTGTGTAAGAGATCACAAAGTCATATTTTAATGGTTTGAATCAGTGCGACGAAAGATTTTCGTAATTGGTTAATTTCAATTCTTGATATGCATTTTGCACCAATAATAACTATTCAATTATATGGAAAAATTTCGGTTCCCTTTTTCTGTAATCTTTTATTGCTACTTTATTTTCAGAAATGTAACATCAGTTTGGGACCACTTTAAAAAAAGATGATGTTTAAAAAATTATATTCGGACGACACTGAATCTTAAAACTCGCCTTGACTATTATTTCGAATCAACACTTTAAGCATGTGTAACGTAATACATACTATATCCTAAACAGATGCTTAACCATAAAATCTGTGATGCTAGTTCATGGAATATTACAAATTCCAAAAACCAGAGTTTTTTTTTTTTTTTTTTTTTTTTTAACGACAACACATAATTGCAACAAATGGTGAAGTGTAGTTATTGGCTTATCAATACTTGTTATAAATCTTGCTACACTACTAAATACACAAAAAAGAAACAGATTTCATAATGTTTCTCTTTATTGAGGCATTTTTTTAAAGAACTTTAATATTATTTCAGGACATGTTACAAATGTAAAGTAGCAAAATGAAATTTCGGCATTATTAAGCTAGTGTAACGTTATAAATATTTTCATCACTTGCTTTACATCTTGGAGCATCTGTTGTGCTTGATGGTGTTCTAAACCACCAGCGAATTTCGGGTTGAACTCTCCTATTCTTAGAAATGTGATGCCAATTTGAGTCAGGTCATAGATGTGAAGACCCGAGTCATATTTTGTATTCTTAAAGAGTGGCTAAATTACATTTTAAAGTTTACAAATAACATACTTTTCGACATTACGTAGTCTGGTTAGCGGACATATCACAAATGTGAAGTCACAAAAAACACATTTGGCGATAATTGCAAAGAGTAATCAAGGCTTACAGTCAACATTTCGCTTACATCTAGTAGCATTAATAATAGTAGAAAAACAATAACAGCTCAAAAGGTCATCACTAGTTCCATGCCGAGTTTTCCCATCTTCCTTTATTGCTGCTATTTCTGGAAATACTAGATCCGTTTTCTACTTTTTACTCCACGTCCATCTCTTTTCTCATCCGGAGTACTTTGTGTCGTCTTTCTCCTCGTGGATTCTGATCGACAATCGACTCTGCTACTGGAGCAGTTTCGCTTTCGTAGACTTCACCATGAACTTCCTTCTCTTTTGGCTCCCCAAAAGAATGTGGAAGAAGCGACGAGAGGTGGTAAAATGGAAAAGGAGGCCAATTAAACGAACGTTGAGGTACCACTGGGTCAAGGTCAACCGTTGAGTGTCGTTTCTACTGCTTAACTGCAGCTGCGGTATCGTTGCCATAGCGACCCCATCTTCCACCTTTTTTTTATGCATCCTTCGCGGGGTGACGCCATTAATTCCTTAATCTCCGTCGACCTCTTCTCATCGGACATTCCAACGCATTATTTATTTTAATTTAGAATGCAATACATCAAGCCTCCCTCCTTAGATATTAGACGGGTTGCCTTAAATTGCAGGCCATCGGGTTCGTTTTTTAAAAATTTGATCTTTCAAAGCATTCATTAATTAGTTATTTTCGATCTTTTTCTCTGAAATTTCATCAATGGAAATCAAAAAGTTACAGTTCAGGAATGCAGAAGCAAGATATTAAATTTAGTAATGAATTTACCTTTCTTTTTTACTGGCATTTGAAGGATGTGGAATGCATATCTGCGTAAAGGGCATTCAATGCATTTGAATTCGGATGCATATCTGCGTATGCGATATCTTGAAAATATTTTCACATTTGGGAGAATTTATAAAGTAATAGTGAGTTTTGAAAAGGTGTGTAATATAAATGAGTAGTGTGCTTGTCGCGTTTGCGCTTTGGTTAAAGTGGGAGATACACTGAAATTAATTCATTTCGATGTTGGGTAAAAATTAAGATTTATTTTCCTAAAAATAGTTCTTATTTCCAAGCTTTACCGAGAAATTGATATTTTTCCGAAACTATTTTTTGAAAGAATGAAATGCATTCAGCAATGAAATATTCCCTTTGCATATACTAGAAAAGGTCCCTTTAACGTGCCGGAAATTTTGATTTTTCAAAGCGGTTGTTCATTAAACATTTTTATTTATTTCTGAAGAAATTTTGCCAGTATAAAAATTAGAAATGAACACATAATGAATACTTTACGCATCTGTATATACGGTACACTGCAAAATGTTCAGATTTTCGAGATTTCTGGGAACTGTTTTCAGAAATAGTTGGGTTGAAATTCCGTCTTTTAATAATTTTTTAACGCTTTATTATTTTTATAGATTCATTTCATTTCTTGCTATATTCTGATGCAAGTCTTCTGAGAATATCTATATTGCTGGGGGTGTAAAAGCATCAGATATAATCATTTGTCATAAAGATATATGTTGTTTATTACTTGAAATCGTCGTTGTTGAATATCATAAAATTTGAAATTAATCTTAAAAGAAATTGAGGTGATTTATTCTTTACAAAAATTTAATCCTTTCAAGATATAGTATGTTGTTTTATTAATTTTATTTCGCTATCGAAGTCAGAAAAACTGCCTTAAAATTATTTATCTCTATTCACTAAAAGCTGCAATACCGTGCTTTCTTGCAAAATGATACTGAAGAAATATTTAATTTGTAAGCAATTAAAACGATCGTATAAATTATGAGAATATTGTGAATTTAAGAGAATATGAGTGTAAATCTGTCTAGTGAGATAAAAGCGTATAATCACATAGGTCTTAGATTTGTAATTTCAGTGTTACCTCTTACTATCATTCTATGGCTGTAAATTTCGATAGGAAATTGATCGCATTTCTTATTTGTCTTTTATACTGATACAATAACATAATGAGCCATGTATAGTATCTTTTCCTTTCCTATTACATTTAACTAAATTTATCCGGAAAAATTTAATGCATACATCATGTTTATTTAATTAAAACTTAAGCTTGGCTTATTATTAATTAAAGCTTATACTCATATTTCAAGAAGTTGAGCAATGATAATTTATTGTTAAATACTAAGTCCTAACTTCTGTTTGAAAAATTGAGCTGAAATTTGCCGAGCGATGCCTTAGTGCTAATCTGGCTTTATGCTCAAAAGTCCAGAGTCACGTGATAGCATTTTTTAAGTACGTGAAGAAACGTCAAATGCCACATTTACGAATTTTTATTTTTGTAATGTTTGTTTCATAACTTCATAATTCAGACAAATCGATTGTGAATGAAATTCCTGCACTGGTTGCTATTGAGTAACACATGTTGCATAGGTTTGATTGTGCCTCGGAACAATTTTCCTGTGCATTGCAAAAAGGATACGTAACAGTTGAATGGAGCGCCCTTTTTCTTAGCGTCCATGCTCGATGTGGTACAATGTGTTGGACTCTAAATCCCATTAATAACTCGTTCAGGACAAACATCGGAATATCCACACCTCTGTGGAAGAAATAACACTGAATACGCTGTGTAGTAGATAATTCAAGTGTCTTACATGGTTGGTAATTAATAATAGTTAATATATTATTAACGTTTTTTATATCAAAGGCTGTGCAGTGTTGCATTCGAAAACTGTTTTTAATAATAATGTTTTTAAGCATGATAAAAATGAAATGTTGTCATTTCCACATATCGCCAGGTCATGGATACGCATTTTCGCGAATAAATATCCTTTGCGACACCCTGTCACATCACAATTTTTGTTTCTATTGGTGTTTATTTAAAATTCTGCTTATCTAAATATTCTGTATATTACTGAATAATTTTGGAAAAGGTATATAACTTAAAATTAGTTAGCATCTTCCTTCTTTCGTGGCCTTCTTTATACCAAGTTTATATACAATTTGCATCTATAGATTCATGTTTACTGGTTTCTTGCATTCCGTTTTTCTCAATTTTTATAAATATAGACAATAAAGCATAATTTTTGGATCATTTTAATTTTAACAAGCAACTTCCTTTAAAAAAAAGAACTTTTTCCATGCTATTTTCAATATATTTGTCTCTGTGTTACATTTTGCTTCAAATAAGATGGGTTGTTGTTTTTTTTATTGAGAGAAGGTTATTCCGTCGTTAGATTCCAGCGACCATTTCACAGATTTTTTTTTTCCCCTGGAACTAATTTTAGCTTAATAGCTGGGTCGAATTTTCGTCCCGGTGCTCATCCGCTCCATAGCGAGTAACTTTCACTTTACGATTAGAGCAACACTTGCAGGTTTGTGACGGGAATTCATTTTCTGATAAGTTAATCGTTTCACAAAGTCTCCGCAGCATTTTTTTTCTAGATTAAAATATCTCCTATTAGTGGCGATTTCATCGCTAGAAATGTGTAACAGCATCCATAATTTTTATCTTTCGTACACGAGTTTAAGCATCGTAACATTGGAAGTGACATTAGCTTTCCGTACACATACAAATACATGTTATTTATTATTTTTCAGATATTCATGACTGCATTTAAGAACCGAATGGCCCATTACAATGCAATTAAATATACTATTAAAAGAAAAGCGACTTTCAAATGAACTTTACTTGTTGCTAGTTCATTTTTTTATATAATATTGAGCGTTCACATTAAGACTAAATCTTCTTACCAGAGTACAAATAAATAGTTTTTTTTAATAATATAGGCTAAAACTGAATTTAAATAAGGAATTCATACAGTGACCTTTAAAAAATTCAACTGCTGAAATTTTGGCAAAAAATATTTACATTTTGGAACTCTTTCTAATTGTGCACTAAGGCAACAATTATTTACCTAATGCATAATTTCTAACATTATTAATATCAAATTCTTATATTGTTCTCACATAATCATTTTGATGAATGCTTTAATGCTATATAAACAATTTGAAAAAGAGAGATATTCTTCTGTATAATTTCTTGTCAAAAACTGACCCACGATGCCGTTTCAAATGAAAGACAACCAGAAGTAGCACACATAATCTGTTTGGTAGCAGAATTAAGTTGCTAATGTACGAAAAGAACTTACAGCTAAACGACAGAAAGCAACAATTCTGGATTTTTTTTCCGTGAATGAATAAACATTCTTGTTAAAAACTTTAATGTTTTGAAATTAATCCAAAGAAATATTTTAATACCTTTATACTATAGCATTAAAAGGATCAATGCACGATGGAAGTCATTGGTCACGTTATGGAACGTCATGGAAGCTAATTTAATTTGGTAATTTATAGTACATCTTGTAGGTGGAAATAGAATGAGATACATTTATTATGTGATTCATTCATTCTTGTCGATTCATTTTTGTCTGTCTACTTCTTAACAAAGAATGTGCTTCAAATACAAGTAAAATAAGAGGAGAATCTATTTAACAAACCACTGTTTGTTAATCTATGCTTCATTTTGTAGCATTTTTTTCAATCATATTAGTAATTATATATATTTATGAAAAAATGATTCATTTATTCAACATTCAAGATTAATAGGAAATTTTTTAGGTGAGTTGCATCGCTTTCGTTTCAAAATGTTTCTAAAAGGATCAAAAAGATTATATAGGAACAAAATAAGAGAATCAAATGTGTTATAAATAATGCATTAGGAAAATAATTGTTATCTTTCTTTTTTATTCCTTTGAACGACGGTGGTCTGGTCGTAAGGTCTGGATATCGGGATCAAAAGATTTCAGGTTTGCTCCCAGATTCCCCCTAAAAACCACCGTATAAGCAGGACTGGTGCGCAATAAATTTTCGGAGGGTTTCTAAGAGCCGTCGCCTCAAGTGTCATCCTCGTCATCTGCTTATGGTTCAAAATTACGAGTTTCATTCTCATAAATTTGATGAACCCAACAGGTTAGCCATTCCGTTGCCTCAAAACAGAACGCAAATGTAACTAAACTAAAATTACTTATTTATCATTTTATGCACCTATAGTGATTTACAATTCATTGGGATGGATAATAATTAATAATATTGATCCAGAAGAATAAATAAATAAATAAATTATACCGCTTGTACCTGTAAACGGAATAATCCACGCACGACGATTAATAATAATTACCAGCCGCATAATAATATGCTGACGATGGTGTCTTCTTTTTATCTCGTGTACGGTGCAGTAAATTAATGTTTCATTCTCAAATCTCGGGAGACCGGCTGTATATACCGCAAGGATGACACAAATCCAAATTTTTATTACTACATTGAATTTAATATGTCAAATTAAATGCACTAGACCCAAATAGTAGATTAAAAAAGGTCAATGTAAATATGAAGTCTAAGAGTTTTTCTTTGATTAGAAATCGTTCTGAATGGCATTTAAGCCCCTTATTAGCTCCAGAAAAAAAAATTGATTTATTTATTTGATGAGAAAAATATTTTCTGATAACCGGAGGCATTTAATTACTTCCGCCTGAGACCGACGTCTGTCTCTTTTATGTATAATTACCATCTATTATTTATGACAAGAAATTGCGGGGTTTGAAATTTTAATGCGGCAGATGCTTAGTTTCTCTAATCTAAAAAAAGCTGCTTTCTACGCATAAAAAAAAGTCTACTTTGCCATACATATTAAATTACTCATATCAGGTTAAATATTTCGAATTACTCCTTATTAAAAAAATGCTCCTTTTCCTTTCACATTTTGAATGTATTTAGAGACATGGAATAAAATTACACAACAAATAGGATAACCATTAGAAGTAAAATACATCTTGACCATACAATATAATTCTCAAACGATTGTATTATCTTTTAGTACATCGTTTCACAAATTTCCAGTTTACACACATTATTGGTTACAGTCATTATTACAGCGATATTCTTAGAATAGTTTCCCATGAATTTCCTATTTTTCCCCTTGTATTCAAAATATTTCACAAACTCTCTTTATAATTTTTATTATTTAATAACAATACTACATTAAATCAAAATTCTATTTAGAAATTCTTCTTTCTGTAATGAAAACTTCCAAAAATTATCAAGTCTTTATGAAGTGCTTATTAGTTAAATTTTATTCTTAGGCGTGGCTATTTAAATAAACCTCAATTTTGGAATTTTAAGTGTACATTGCATATTTTACAATGAAGCATGAATCAGAATTTCGGAAGCATTTGTATATTTTACACCTTAATTTGCATAGTTTTGAAGAAATTAGCTTTTCATTTCGTGTCAATTATTTCCTTTAAGGTGTTTGTAATTTTTTTTTTAATTCCATACGCATTTAATGTTTAACACTAAATTGTATGCTCTTGATGATATAAAATTCTAATTCTTTAAAATGTTCTATTCTACTTTCGAAAAAATGTTAAAAAACTTTTAACACGTTACTTATAAACGTTACTTTATACACGTTACTTACTTTATACACGTTATTACGTTACTTATAACTACAATAATAAAATTTATTGCAAATACTTTCATGATAAGGCAATTTCGATGCAAATTTCATGTATCTTCTATTGCACAAACATTCATTGATGATAAGCTCGTTTGTTATCTGTAGAAACTATATTACAATTAACCCATGACGATTTAATATTCGTGTAACAATCATTACTTTGCGTAAGTTTAAAATCTTGACTAATTCGAGAAAATGAAAATTATCCATGAATATAAAACCGAGTTGTACAGTATTTTCTACTCAGCCACCCTATTTATTTTCATATCTCGTTACTCAATTACAAATTCGATATTAATCTACTTTATTATAATTACAACAAGGAAAACTTATTTCAGCATTGAACGATACAAACTTTTGATTTGTGCTGCATAAGAACAAAAACTATTATTTTTTATAAATAACATTGAATGAAAAAAATTCATTTGAAAATGATATTTTGTTTCTATAGGATTTTCATTAATTACATTCTTTTAAAATTTATGCAATGAAAGTTTCCTAAAGCAACTCATTTCAATTTAAAATTCAGAATTCTGAAAGAAATTATAAGAAATTCAGAATTTCATTATATTGATTTAAAAACAGATATTGTCTTTCCTTTTAAATAAACACCAAACATCAGTCAAGTTTATTGTTTTGTAAATTTTCTTGTAGTTTGAAAGTCCAAAAGAAACATTAGAAATAACATTAATCATAGAATTGATTTCCTTTATAATCAAGCAGTGTGTGTGTGTGCGCGCTCTCAAAAGGATTCAACAAGATTCTGTTATGTTTGAAAGAATATCGCATTTATTTTATTTTATTTTTCAAGTTGAAACGCATTTTTGGGGATTTTTTTTCAATGCATTGTATTTTTGAATAAAAAAACGTCATCATTCCTGGTAATTTTCATAATCATTAAAATTATTTCACGTTTTTTCTTCACTCTCCAAGTTAATCTAAAATTATGGCTTTAAACATAGGCGGAATTGTAATGCACCTGAACTCTACGTATTTTTAGAACAGACATGTCAATAAAAGTTTTCAAATTTCCTTTCATCATTAGTTTAAAATGCGAACGCCATACTGGAATCGGAAACCAAACATTTCTAGAATAATTATCCTATAAAAATAAATATATTTTTCACGCAATATCTTAGGAAAATAATATGCAATATTGACATATTTTCGGCTAATTTCTTAATTTCTTTTTTTTTTTTTTATTCGTTGGATATTCTTTTTTGTTGTTGTTAGTTGACAAATAAATTTCTACCTTCTTTGAAAAGCAGAAATATACCTTTTTTTGGAATTATAAGGACTCTTTAAGCATGTGGATAAAAAATTTGGATGGAAAACATTCTAGATAACTTTAGCTTCTAGCAAAAATAGCTTTAAAAAACATCATGACTTAAGAGATTTCATTAAGAGTTGCTTAATGGTTATTTTCAAACAAGTTTCCTTATAGTTATTATGAATTAAAATTTATTTTTCTTATTCGATTTGATCTTTTGGAATTGGGCCGAATTTTTATGAGAAGGAAATGCGGTAGCGAAAATATTTATCACCAAAAACGGAGTAAAAGAGTGAAAAGGATTTGAGCAGACTTGGCTCAGAAAATCTAGATATTTTCCTTGGGGGCTTTCAACAGTTCAAAATTACTTAGTATTAGTATTCTTAGGCATCTAAATTTCTGTAACGTGAGTCTGAGCACAAACAACCTAATTTTGGAAATAAAAAACTTTACTATTCCCAATTCCGCTCTTTAGATCTCAATGATTTTTTTTAAATCTTAAGCTAATACTCAAAAGAGCATTCTATACATAATCCTCAAACTTAGCTTTTCAGTAATCCACCTTTAAATAAACCTTAGTTGGCAATTTATCTTCTATATTGATAACTAGCCGCCTTTGGCGACCAGCCGGTTCGCCAGTATTACAGCTCGCTACAATTTTCACTTAAATATTTTAAGTAACTGGTCTCTTAACAGATTCTCAAACAAAACATTTTTAATCTTCAAATTTTGATAGTCATACCAAACTTATACTGTTGTTTAGATCGTTTCGTTCAATTTACTATATAGATATTGCTAATTTGTTGTCATTTCCGGTAAAACTTCAACTTTAATTTAAAGTGGAAATGATGAAATTGCAATTAATATAAAGATATTTTTTAATAAAACCAAACGTTTTACTTTATTTATCATCTTTATTGTTATTTATTTATTATTATTATTATTGAATATAAGTATTGCAAACAGAATCGCTCGGTATTTAAGTCTTATGTGAACTACAAAATATTTTTCATAATTTATGTAATATCTCAAAATATAATTCAACAAAAATTTCTCAGATTCAGCATAAAATTCAGTTCTTCGTTTTTCTTTCAAAAGGATTGAAATGAAATCAATAATAATATTTTGTTCAGGCCCATAAATATATTTCAAAAATTATGAAGTCTAAATTTAATGCAGTAAGGTATCATATTCTGAGAAATATTCTGGACACACCAAATTTTAAATAAATGAATGAATGTTTCTATTTTCCACGCTCAACTAAGACTTATTTATGAAATTTTGAATGTTAAAAATTTAGGAAAACTTAACATTTTCATAATCTTAGGCCAATTAATCTTGAGAAACCTCCGCGCTGATTGGCGAATTTTCTTTCGATCGATGGAAAATCTAAAATTATTCTTTTCTAAATGAATAGTGATATTCAAATTTTCATAAATCAATCATTTTAAGTGATTGATTTAGTTGATTGGAAATGAACTTTTTTTATTTAAAATATTAGTGTTTCAAGAACATTTTGTTATTCGTGATTTCCACAGCAGAAGCTTTATGTAAAATCAAAAATTCGTTATTTATTAGAGCATTTATTCAATCAAGTTACATAAAATATAATCATTTTCCATTTAGACCATTTTAGCAGATCTGTGTCTTACTAAAGGTTTACAAATTAACTGTGTGGCCCTGATTTGAATGGATGTCCTGTTCATATTAAACAAAACTTGCCTTAAATTAAAACTGATTTATTGGATTAATAATATAGAGGGTGTAAAAGATCATAAAATAATTTTTTTTGAATTTATTTTTTAGAAAAAATAATATTTCTTTTTTGTTTCATTTCCTACAGACAAGTGCCGAAAATTATATTTTTGCAGATTTCATTTCCAAAAAGATTTAATTCATTTTTAATTGGAGCTTTAATAAATGTGATGGCAACACTTTGTAAAAATGAATTCCCATGAATGCGAAACGTGCTCGTGCAGCTTAAATTTTATTTTTGTTTTGAACGAAAGAAATTGTTGAAAAATATAATTAAAATATTTATTTAAAAATTCATTAAAAATAGAAATTTAATTTTAAGTTTAAGACATTGGTATCATTTAAAAGATAAATTTTTGATCTTTAACTTCATGTAAAAATCTTTTTTGTGCGGTAATATTTTCGGAAGTTATAGCAGAAACACGCCAAACTTTCGCTTAATTTTTAAATAAATAAAATTATAATTAAAAATTCGAAAAAATAACCCCCAGGTGTACATTCCCCGTCTCCAAGATATACACGTGCCAAATTTGGTAGCTGTAGGTTAAATGGTCTGGTATGTAGAGCGCCAACATACACACACATTGAGCTTTATTATAAGTATAGATTAAGGAAATTCGAAATTGCCTTTCAAAGATGAAATCTTCCATGAAAAATGTTATGGCCTATTGAGATATGATTTCGGCTGACATGAAATGTGTGTGTTATCAAATGGATGCCTCTAGGTATGTTTCAAGAAAATGTCTTCGACCGAAAGCATGTTCGTATGACCAGTTCAAATGCTCAAAAGTTTTTATTTATATGAGCTGTAACGATTTTATTGCTGTCAATTGATATTTCTTGCGCTACATGTTTTCAAAGTGTAACTGGGGTAAAACAAAATGTCACAGAGAAACATTTTATAATGTTTTTCCGATACACAAGTAATAATAACACTTTTTTCTAAATATTGTGGTTATAGTCAATATAAAATTTGAAAAACAACTTTTCGTAATTAAAATTTAAATGTTTTTAAGCTTTTCATCCATAATGTGTGAGAAATCCCCTACCGGATGAACTGAAATAAAAATACCGTAACGCAAAGAGAAACCTGAAATGGTAATTGTACTCATATACTTTATTTATTTGAAGTAAATATTCGACAGAGGTTAACCTCAGTTATAGAGAGCATAATTATAAAAGCAGAAATTTTTTCGCAAAATGAATTAAATAGTTTAATTTTAAAAAAAACGAAATGTTTCTGTAAGCTGTTGCATATTATTTTAATGATTGTTAATTTAAATCTAATTTTATACTTCTTATTTTTCAATCAATTTAAAATTAAATGTCAAAACTTTTTTTAAATGAAACAGAAAGATGTGAATTGTAAAAAGCAATGACTAATTTATATCCCACAAAGAAGGCATTAAATTTTTATACTTAAAATAAGAACTTGAAATAAGAAAGTATTGGAAGGACATACAAAAAAAAAATGATAATATTTGAAGAAAAATTACATCTGGATATATAATCAAGGGGATTTTATTTTCTTTTTACAGGTCAATTTACAACAACCTCTAAGTATTTAAATTCAAATAAGAGGAAACTTTTAATTCTACTTTACGGCATAATCAACTGATGTTACTGCTGTAAATCTTCTACTGAATTCCTCTCCTTAAATTGTTTCATTCGAATCTTTCATTTTTACCACAAACACCATTCTTCAGCTTTTATCAGAACCGCACAGAAAACCCGAAATAAGAAAGCATCAAATGAGGTACTTGTGAGGAGGGACGGAAAAAAAGAGGGGGAAGTGAAAGAGGAGACAGATAAATGCTGGTGTGGATAATGAAAGAGCGCTTCGAGAAGTAAAGTTATACTTCTTTCGAAACGGAGATATCATGGCTCTCTGAAACCGATACTTTCTTTTACTTTTAAATTACTGCTGCCTTCTTGTTTAATTGTACATAATGCACCCTTTTATCGTTGGCAAACAATTAATTTTATCAGTCTGTCGCTCCTCAAAGAAGTTTTGTTTACTTTAAATGATTAATGAGTTCGAAATATCAGTGCAGAATGGCTTAGCTAGAAAAATTTTCCTTCTGCTTGAACTCTGATTTTAGAAATTTTAAAAAAATATAATATAATTATTCTTTTTGTTAATAATATTGTGGCGTATATTGCAAAAAAAATCGGTTTAAAGTCGTTTTAAAAAAATTTTTAGAGGGTACCTGCAAAATGAAGAAAAGATTATTTTTGCAACTTTCCTTAACCTTGAAATTTCAACTCTTTTAATGAGGCAAATAATATATTACGATGGGGGGGGGCTTTATTTTAGTGTGTTACCACTTCATGCACTGAAATGTGTGCATTACATTAAAGTCTTCCATCATTGAAGACGATTATTGAAGTTTAGGCTATAAAAATTTGTTGATTTTTTTTATTTCGAATTTTGACAGTAATTTATGCTGCTGTATGTTATTATATATATATTATGTTCTCTTAGAAACATCCATTTCAAAAGTGAATTCTCCCTTTCTCTAAATAAAATAAGTCATAAATGAAATTAAGTTAGAAAGAGTAAAAAAAAATCCGAGCATTAATAAAAATCTTTAAAAGGTAAATTTGCTTCTTAAACAGACAAAAAAAAATTTTTAACCTTTAAAGTGAGGTGAATTCTCGGATTATTAATATTGCTTAGATAAAATGCAATACCATTAAATTCCTACATAAATTACCTGTCAAGAAATCTTGGAAAGAAATTTCGATAAATGTAACCTTTCTTTTTTCACTAAAGTATCGCCTGTGTCCCATTCCAAATACGCATTAATGGTTGTTGCTGGAAAGCAATGTATAATCATTTATCAAAAAAAAATTAGTATAGTTTTCAGAATTAGTAATAAACTTCTTAAGATCAAAAGTTTTAGTAGAAAAGAAGAAAGTAGAAAGTTTAGTAGAAAGTTTAGTAGAAAAGATCAACTTTTTCTACTAAACTATAGTTTCCGATAAGAGAAATTAAGTTAGTCAAACAAAGAAAAAATGTTAACTCACAAAAAATTTTCTTTGAAAGTTGCATTTTCCACATCTTCTTTAATAAAAATAAATCATAAAAATTTTAATGTCAATTAAAATAAAATCTCAGTTAATCAATATGACTTAGGAAAAATAAAGTATCCTTTAAATTAAAAGAGAAACTCTTGGGAAGAAAGTTTAAAATGTCATCCAAATGTGTCGTTATCAAAAAAAATTATGGAACAAAATTATGTTTGGTTTTAGGGCAGTAGTCTGAAATTAATAACTCAGTTTCAATCAAAGTGAAATATAAAAATATTAACATAGGATGCTAACATAAAATAGGTTATCAAATTATTTTATTGAAATACAGAAAAAAATAAAAATAAAAAACTATTTTTAAAAGATATATTTGCAATAAAGAAAGTTAAGCTGCCTTACGTTACAAAAAAAATAGTAACTAATAAAAATACATATTTCAAAGTTGATTATTTTTCTTCTGTGTCTGATACATGTCGTAAAACCTTGAGTATAAGATGTTGAAATAAATTCTTGGTTAATCAATATTGCTTACTTCATAACTGTGCCATTAAAAACAAATTTGAATGTTGCCGAAGAATCTATTAGAAAGGAATTTTGAAATGTCAACCAATCGTTTCATTACCACAAGAGAAATGTTAAAAGTTTTAACCTAAGATATTGAATTAATGTCCGAGTTAATCAGTATCGCTTACATAAAATTGAGTGTCGTTAAAATCAAGCTTCAATTGCCATCAGTTTCGTAAGAGAAAACTCTTGGAAAGAAATTTTGAAATGTCAGCCAAGAGTTTCTTTATCACAAAAGAAATGTATGTGCCGCCAAACTAAATTTGCTTTGATGGCTCTCGCCTGAATATCTCATCAAATATCTTTCATTGCAGATTGTAATGACGCTAATAGCTGTTTCGTTTCTATTTCAGGCCTCTGTATTTTCTACTGCTGTAAAAACATTGATCTCCGTCTCTACGCTTATGCTATTAGGTCTCATAGTTGCCTATCATGCGCTTGAAGTACAGGTAAGAGTTATCACTTTTTCCTCAGTACCAATTTAGAGTAATTTACTGTTCTAAAGAATGATAGAGCTGTCAGTATCGATTATGTTTGAACATTATGTTTTATATAACGTACAAGATATTTGTGCTTTCACAATTCTATGTCTTACCATTGTCATAATATTTTATTGGCGTATCAATCGAAAAAATAAATGAGGGCAAACCACTTAGAAGAATTATATTTAATCGCACAATACAGTTACGTAGTTTTGCGTTTTTAAATTTATTGAGAATGACTAAATAATTAACTTTTAATTCTTTTTATACTTTTTACTTGAAAAAAATGAAATATTTTAATAGGGCAATTTTTATTAAATAACTAGTGTTTTTAATTAAATTTTTATTTTTCTAACTTTTTGTTCAAAATTATTTTTTTAATTATCTTTCTTGCATTCCTTGTACTAATATATATAGATTTATAAACTTTTATTGTTCCTTATACTAATATATACAGACTGATAAACTTTTATTGATAATAATGAATCGTGCAGTATAGAATTTAAAGAGATACAATGCTCTATTTAAAATTAATGCAAATATTTTAGTAAAAATCCACGGGAATCTCTATGCATTCTTCTTTGGAGCATTAACTAGAATAACATGGGCAACATAAAATACATTTTGATATCAATGAGCTAAAATGCCAAAAGTCACTCAATCATCAATTACGACTAGAGTAATAGCTATGAAATGCCGAGTCAATTGTATTTTGCTATCCTTGCGCATTTTTTGGTAGTAAAATCTCCGAAACATCAAAAAACAGCGAAAAGCAACATGCATTTAGATGTTCCGCGGCATGTACATTGGTATTTATCATGTAAATCTTACATCAAGAGAACTGGCTTCATTGCTGGGCTGGGTAGGATTAAAACTGTCATAGAAGATTGAGACCAAAAATAAAAGACAAGGAACCACTGATCTAATCTTTAAAAGAAAAATGGAGCAGAATGCTATGATTAATTTCATTGATGTTGGCCACAATCTAATTAATCTCACCCTTTCCGGCATATGATGGCAGATATGGTCGATCTAAATCTAACACCTCATCCAATAGCGATTATCTCCCCAAATTGTAGGACAATATTGTCTGAATGATAAATTAAGGATTTATTATATGCCCGTTGTAGTACCCTATAACGTTTTCTTTGATCAACAACACATCGATGCATTTTTGAAATTTACCATTACCGTTTTATAAGATTGAAGTCAGTTTGAATTCAGAGGAAAAGTTCTCAAACGTTTATAAAAATAAAATTAGTGACTTTGACTAGTATTCAAGGTTATGAGACATGCATCTAGAAGAAAATAGACTTTAAAGTAAAAAAAAAGATGAAATTAATATATAAACTATTTGTCGTTGTAGAAACACAGTTGACATGTCATTCAATTGTTTAAGAAATAAAATCCACCATATAATAATTCCTAACTTCTTTATTTTCAAGACAAATAATGAGACTTTACAATAGACAGCAAAGTTTTTAATTCTATTATTATATCCAAATATATATATCTTACGGTCCCAGAAACGTTTTTAAGATTTTCATAATATAACGCGCGAACAAATAGTATTTAGTTTTGAAAATATTTTTTCTAAATATTCAATATTAGTATTTTGCTGCAAGGCTATCAACAAAGAAATATGTAACAGAGCTCTTTATTTCTGTAAGTAAATAAGTATTTAATTCTTGAATTCGTATCAGCCGATTAAAGAAAAATGCTGTGCACCTGACGGATCAAATTTCAGTTGTATTTAAAATATGGTTAATTCGTTTATGATAGTTAAAAGGCTACAATATGAATTCTTCTTTTACTTTTCCAAAGGATAAGGAATCAACATATTTAACGAATACAAAAACGTAAAAAAAGTAATTGCGTTTATTCAAAAGCTTGAAGCGAATTCTTGACAGTTTTAACGTATAAAGATTAACACAGTTTTCCGGAAACTGTGTTCGATAAATGACATCCATTCATGCGCAACTATCCCTTAAATTTTCTATTGCCGTCATTACCATGCCATTTGGCATTGAAGCTATTCGTAGCGAATCATCAGCGGCTTTGATTCAAGATAACCGTCAGGAAATAATTACACGTCATCAGTTATAGGAAAAGAGCCGCAAATCTTTTTCCATTCGCTTTAATTCAAGAGATTTAGAAAGAAATTATATAAAATCGACTGTTTATCTCTTCAAAGCACAACTTAAACATTCAAATTTTGAATTTGTATGATGGTTAATGCATGGGTGTATCTCCAATTATCTTTTATCTTTATGATGTTGCGAAATAACCGACATCATGTATTTCAGAATGGCCATAAAATAACTTTCCTCTTTTGGAGGCATATGAGTTAAAACCAATGAGCGGAGGGAAATCAAATTCCATACATAAATTGTGAAAGGATTGAGGAGAAAAAAATTAGAAACAAAAAATTAGAAGTCATTGCTAAAAGAAGTTTCTATCGGAATGAAAACGGATCAATAATTACAATAAACAAATAAATAGATTCTGCTTAATTTCATTAATGTCCGAAAGATTAAGAATACGCATGCAGAAATGAATAGAATACAATATTAAACTCGGCAAAATAATCTTTTAATTATCTCTTTCAAATGAAAATTATTATATTGCCGATAATCACGAATCCTTCAAATACATCTACATCAAGGTATCCGAACATATTGAAAAAGTCGCCAAAAGTGACATTTAAAAAAAATTCTTTTATTGGACAGACCAGTCTGTGCTATCCAAAGCAGATTTACATTTATTTCTACGTTAATTAGAAGTCAAAATAGTAATATTTTCTTAATGATCATTAAACCGGAAGTGGACATTTAAATAACCTGAAGCACCGATTTAAAGGGCCAAAAACACGTTAAAAATTTGTATAAAAACAAATTTAGTTTTAAATACGGAACATTTTTTTGCACTGCAAAATGAAAAATGCCAATGAGAGTTTTAACAGTGTTTTGTGGAAATTTGTACCTGAAGATGTCTTTGTTGACTACCGAACCCACAGATAAAGGGCATTTATGTCTGTAAAACATTTTAAGGAAGGTTTCATAGGATTACTGAATGTTCTTAGGGTTATTGGAGTGTATAATAATGCAAATGCAATAAGAGCATTTGGTGAGCTCGAAAAAAACAGAATATACCAATCTAGGCGGCATTCACTGCCAAACACAAAAATTTGCAGAAAAAAATGATTAAAAAAGGGAAATTATTAAATGCTGAGGAGGAAGAAGGTATAACCTATAAATGTGGTGAATTTTAAGTATGTACACACATAATTTATTATTAAAATATGTTAGTGTATACTTTAAATGCATTTTTCTCAAAATGGATTTTTACTTAATTTTTGCTCACTTCAAATCAAATAATTCAAAATATAATTACAATATTACTATGAAATTTGATGGACTTTGTCTTTATACTATTTTCTAGGGAATGAACTAAAATAATTTAGATTGAGAGAATATTTTTTAATTTACAGCCTAATTTTTGAACAATAACGTCCTAAATTGACTAAAAATTTCATGATAAATTCTTCGACTTTTTCTAAAATTTTTATTTATTATTATAACCATACGATTGTTGTTCATTCCCTAGAGAAAACTATGTCGTTGATTTTGGTATAAGTTTGGTTCGGATGAGGGTAATAGTTCTTGGTGTAGCCAATTTGAAGTTTTTAAAGAACTGGCTTAAATTTATGCTATTAAATGCCAATTTTCAAAATGTTTTAATGTTTATTTCAAATATTGACATCCTATTACTAATTTTGAATACTCTTAAACCCAGAAATATGGTTAAAGTATGTCTATACGTTTTTCTAAAAAAAGTGCTCCGAACGTGTTCGGATACCTTAAATATTTAAACATGTGCTCCTACCTATTTTCCATAGATGATACATATAAAACACCAAAAGTGAGCCAAATACGACCTACTAAATGCGTACGGGGTGATGTGAATGATCGTAACGCCGCGACAGTTAAAATAGGCACGGGCACTTAGATGAAGGCAAAATAGCCCCCATTATAGAACGGTATATACACTATGCATATATTTGAAATATGAAGAGAAATTGTACAAATAAATAAAAGCTAATTTTTAAAATTTTGAGCGATATCTTATATGAATTTTTTTAATAATTGTAATCATAAATCTTCTATCATTCATAAATATTTTTTTGTTCTAGGATTATCATGAACGAAACACATTTTATGAAAAAGTCCTTCAATGAAGTTGAGACATATTCAGATAAATCGGTTCTTTTAAACGTTTTATTTACTTTTCTAAACAAAAAGTTTGAATGTAGAGAAGTTCCTCGAGTTCAAAAACATTGCACATGGTTTTTCAAAAAGTTTCATCAAAAGATTGAACTTATGAACTTACATAAACTATTAAGTGCAATACCTTAATGGCCTAGTAAAATTGATTTCATATTCAACTTAATAAATTGGTGTAATTTTAAATCCATTGGAATGTACTACGCCATGGGAAAATTCCACTGTAATTTTAAGTTTCACTTGAAATATAAAAAATATATGGTTGAAATTCAGTGATACCAAATATATCATCATCTAACAGTATTTATTGCAAATATTTTTTTCAGATAATTTTATTTTAATTTTATGATTTATCAAGAACTAATTAGGAAAATTCTCATCAATACGTTAAGAACTTTTTTATTTCAGTGTATATAAAATATATAGTTCAAGAAAATGTTGAGAAAGAAGAAAGATGTCTTTGAATGTTTCAACAATTATTTGTTGAAATAAATCATTTATCAATTGTGTCAGATGTATATATCGTGAAAGGGGAAAATTCTGGTGCTGCAAATGATCTCTCCTTTGATGACAGATTTTTTTTTATAAACCGTTTTATTGGAAATAATTTTGGAAAATTGCGAAGAATGAGAGAGAAGCCAAAATAAAATATTTGGTCGCAGAATTAGGTTGTAAAATTTCAAGTTTAAGAGGCTAAGAACTCTGTTAAGTCTAAAAAGTATTATATTGAGCAAATAAGACAATCAAGTTAGTTGTTTCTGGCCACCATGATTACCATATTCGGCACTTCTTTTAAGAAAGCATATAAATGGTTAAAAGTCAACTGTCAGGTTCCACCTACATGATTTATCGGCCTCGCAGTCAATTAGCTAAATTTTTAATCCGATTAACGTAATTTTGAAGTTCAGCCTAGTGACAAGGCACCTTGTCCCTCCTCAAAAGTTTAAGTACACTTGTCTCGCAACGAGATTTAAAGTATTTAAATCCTTTAAGCCATTAATGGAATCAATTAAGTAACACAAACCACGAATCTGAGATTCAATCAGTTATAGATCTTGCACCATAAAAATAAAGAGTACATATAATCAACTGTTCTGTATATGATTGAGAAATTCCTATATAACAAAATAAACAAACTATGAGATTTTAATCAATTTCACAAAAGATTCAAAAATTTTCAGAAATTCCATTTTATTCAGAGTGGCGCACTTATTTTTTATTTTTATTTGTGAGCTTCACATAAAATTTTTGAAAACTATTTGTTGAAAAAAATAGATGCATGAATGCGTTTCTTCTATTTTTAAATTACTTAGTTTTAAAATTATAGAGAATAAAAACGAAAAACGAGTTATAGTTTACTTCGTTGTTCTTTTTTTTATGTATATAAACTTTTCTCACACTAATAATTTGATATTCCATGTCCACAATGATGACAAATTAGATTCAGTGCACTTGCTTAATTTATAATTTCTGTGACTTTTCACCTTTGAATAGAATGCAACCATTCATTATTGTACTGTGTCAGATAATAATTAAACCAATTTAGTTTCTGTTGTTCTTCTCTTTAAATGAGACCTATGTATCCTTTAGTTAAATTATCACAAATGTCTCCAACGATGCATTTCTCTTCAGGCGTTATTTCCTGTCTGTGGCCTAGAGGAAATTAACTTGTTAAGAAGGGATCCGTTTGCAATGTAATATATAATTTCAACTTAATCACTGGACTTAATTTTGATGCGCAGCGCGCGTGTATAAATTTTTAATGTAAAAACTCTTCAAATATAGAAAGAATTTCATTTTAGGCATGAAGATTTGTGAAATTTTCTATTTAAACTATATATATATATTATAATCACAAATCATGCAATTAAAATAATAAACATAGGTAAATTTTTAAAAGTACGCTTTTATTGGTGTATTAAAATGTTGAAGATTTCTTTCATGAAAAACCGTAAAGCCGAGTGTCATAAATACTCTACAAAAATTTGAATTTTAAGCTTATATATTATATATTTTAATTTTTAATTAATACTTAAAAATGTTTTTTTATAAATTTTTGGGCTTAATGTCTCCATCATACTCTTTTCAACTAATTATACATTTTGCTTTTGATTTGAACACTAGATTTTAGATTTTTAAAAATATATATTTTACATTTTAAAGTACTAAAAGCGCACCTTAAAAAAACTTACTGTTATTGCTTATTATTTGGATTTATACTATTTATACTTATTGCTAAACTAAATCTACAAATTATTGCTGGTTATTTCTATTATTTTCGACTCTTTTGTCTTTAATATAATTTATTATTATAATTTTAACCGAATCCGGTAATTTTCCTTAATTTTGTAACCAGATAGCGCCTTTCGTATTGAATTCAACACCAAAACATTAGTCGATTCATAATTAAGCTCGGAAAATATTAAATTTTGTATTGACTTACGAAACACGAAGTTGTGAAAAATTGTTTTAAAATTTCATAAGATCTCATTCCATATGCAAATACAAAACCTGTTCAATAGAAGCACGTAAAAATGAAAATTATTGTCTTTTAAATACTAATCTTGTTGTTATTCAACCTACATTTAACAGTTTGGTACCGCATATTAAGCACTTAAACAATTTTATAAATACAATTATTTGAAAGCTAAATAATAATCATATGGTCCAATAACAATAACTAATACAGATATAATAGTCAATGAGCTTACACGAAATAATGCAAAATGAATGTATGAAATGTGTTTAAAATTAATTAAGAAGACAGTGCAAAAAATACCTTTCTTTCAACAATAAACTTTGAGAACAAAAGATTATATATATATATATGAATACTTTTTATTATTTCTATGATCTATAGTTCTGTAAAATATCATTTTCAGTCTTAAAATTACCATCAAAATTGGGAGTTTTCTATCTAAAATTATTGCTTTAATTTTAATGAGTTTGTAGTAAGGAAAAATGGGATAGAGGAAGCATAAAAATTAAAGCTAATTACTTAGCCCAAAAGTTCAACAAAATTCAGCATTGCACATTCGGGATTATAAAAATCTCAAATTAAGCAACATTTTTTAATAATACAATAAAGTTGTATTTCTGGTTGCAAAATTAAACTTATTCCCATTCCATCATTAAAGATCTATAAATCTTTTTTTGAATCAAATGACTTCATGATGATGTGCAGTAGAAATCTGAATGTTGAGAACCAATTATTTCTTCATTCCTGATCTATATTTGTGATTAGATCAATTATTTCTGCAATCCTGATCTATATTTCTTATTAGATCAATTGTTTCTGCATTCCTGAACTATATTTCTATTATATCAATAGTATCTATTATCTTCTTAGAATGATATTCATTCATGCTCAAATGTGAATTTTCGAAACGGTTAGAAAATTTATAAAGGAGGGGGAATAAAATATATCAAATCACAGCACGTTTTGCCTCATTCCTTCAAGTATCAGTCTTAAAGTCTGCCTTTTAGATAAGTTGGCTTAAATAAGCACAAACATTATTTTTCCCCGAAACTAAATTACTTTATTCTTCTAAGTTAATTATTTTCGATAATAATTGCGAAGATACAGCAACGTTTCGCGAAATAATGCTGCAAATCTATGACAAATTCTGCGCTTTTTATTACTAACTTCTTGGTGATTTCAATGACTTTTCGGTATTAAATGTCTCATATGCAGATTAAACCATTTGTTGATCAAAGCTTGTTATTTCAATTCAAAGTTATTATTCAATTCTTGTTATTTTACCGAAAGTATTGTATTTTAAATTCTTGTATTATTCAATTCTTTTTATTTTACAAAAATCGAAAAAAAACTTATCTTGGCAGGATACAGTAACAAATATTTCCAAAGTGTCTTTAAAATTGCTTATTGCGCATGGCAAAATGGAATGTAAATACAGACCCGAAGATAGTATTCCAAAGAAATCACAGATCATAAATCATATTATCATCATTTAGCTAATATGTATTCCCACTTCTTTTAACTTACAATAATTTCTTCAATAATTTAACATGGTGGTAAAATTATCCAATATTGGTTAATCTTCGCTTTAACATTCGCTCGAAAAAAACATGTATCCTTTATATATATATATATATATATATATATATATATATATATATATATATACAGGGTGTTTCAGTGAACCGTTTCAGAACTTCTAAGAGGGGTAGTTCACATCCTGACGAACCAAAATCATATACCCATGGGCAGTCAGAAATGCTTTCCTGACGCGGTAGATGGCGTTGTGCGAAAAGTCCGAGCTTTCGTGCAGAGAATCTTCATTTCGCACAAGAACGCCAAGTTAGTAGGATGGATGATTACACGATCTCAGAGTTAGCCGATATGCATTTGGCATACGGGGCTACAAATTGTGGGGGACAGCCGCACAGCGTTTGTACGTGGAACGATATCCGACGAGGCCTATTCCCAATCATAATTTCTTTGCAAGACTACATAAGAGGTTAGCTGAGACAGGTTCATTAGAAAGAGCTCACAGGGACAGGGTAAGAACAACGCGGACTGCAGACACCGAACAGAATGTGCTGCAGCATGTACAGGGGAATCCAAGAACGAGTATACAAAGTGTAGCAAACTCAGTCGGAGTTTCCCGGTGCAACGTCTGGAGGATTCTCCGAGCAGAACACATGCATACGTTTCACGTGTAGCGTGTCCAGACACAGAAACCGGAGGTTTATGTACCTCGTATTGCTTTCGCACAGTAGTACCTGGGAAAATGTGCTACAAATCCCCTTTTACCTGCTGCAGTGTTGTTTTCCGATGAGGCATCCTTCACAAGGGATGGAATTTTCAACACGCATAACGACCTATCTGGGCGGTCGAGAACCCTCATGCAATACGACGTCATGCAGCACAGAATCGATTTTCGGTTATGTATGGGCCGGCATTGTGGGAGATCAGCTCATGGGACCTCACCTGTTACCGGGTCGTCTAACCGGACCTACGTATTTACTCTTTCTGCAGAAAGTATTGCCACAACTTTTGAGAGATGAACAGATTTCTACATCGACGCAACAGACAATGTGGTTCCAACACGATGGAGTCCCCGCCCATTATAGCGGAGATGTTCGTAACTACCTGGATGTCACATTTGGTCAACGGTGGATCGGACGTGGGGGTCCCGTGCGTTTGCCTGCTCAGTCACCCGACTTATCATGTCGATTTTTATTTCTGGGGTCATATGAAATTGCTAATTTATGACCCCCTGTTGACACTGCTGAGGAGCTCGTTGCAAGAATCGCAATAGCTGGCGGAGAGATTCGAGATATGCCTAGAGTATTCCTGAATGTTCGGATGTCCATGCGTCGGAGATGTGAGGCGTGCATTGTAGCCCGTGGAAGAAACTTCGAACACTTACTTTAATCCATGTACTTTTTGCTTCTTTTCGTGTATTATTAAAACTATTTCTCATTTACGGTCTCTTTTCTTTATGGTGCTTCTGTGTACAACACCGCTTCAGGAAAGCATTTCCGATCCCACATTGCTCTATGATTTCGAGTTGTCAGGATGTACCCTACCCCTCTTTGAAGTTCTGAAACGGTTCACTGAAACACCCTGTATATTCATATTTGATGTTCTACAAAATAGATTTTTAATTTTATTTATTTTCTACTTTTCCATATTTAATAAAAGGTTTTATATAAATAATTTTTAAATATTTCTATATTAAAAAAAATACTGTTATGGAAACTTGGAATAAGCTTTTTTCAGATTTACTACCAGATGGCGCCTATAGATTCATTAAAAACTAAATTAAAATCGATTATCTGATAATTAAGTTTTGTAAATATTGAAACAGCGCATTTTAATCAAGAATAAACAACCGTACAAAATTTCAAAGCTCTACCTTATTAGGAAGTGAGGGATAAATCAATTACAGAATTCCATCTGTACAAACATGAAACAAGTCAAGTTAAATCAAAGAATGCAATAAAAGATAGATTGTGCTTTTTTTGTACGAGGATGTTCATCACGTGATAAACTTCTTTTCCATCCCCGAACAAAGAGGTCTCTGAATCAGTAAGTCAACTAGTCACCCCTGGAGAATTCCTTAAATCACTTTCCCAAAGTAATTACTGTTGCTTCATGATAAGAATATTTATGTACATTTATATATTTTCATAATGAGACAATAAGACTAATTTAACGCGAAGGAGCAAGGTAAGATTAATACATCCTTGTCCAATCTTAGAACGGAGTTGCGTTCTCTTGCGAGTTCTAAATGATAAATTCTTCATTTCATTCTTAGCATTCATCTCTTTTCCGTTTCGCAGTGATGCAGGTACGGCTTTTCAAGCAATTAATATCTGCTTCCTTATTTTTGCGGATGTAAAATGCTTGGAGCGGGGAAGGCGTTCTGTGTGATGAATGGCTTTAGGCGTTTTGATTGAGTGTTCAAAAAGATCTACTTCTTATCGCCCCAGGAATTTTCTTTATTGAAAATCTTGACCGAAAAAGCAAAAAAATAGTAGATAGCTTTCCTTCAGCCGAAGACTTTAAGTAGGTTATGAGCTAAAAATGCGAGTTCCTGCTTTCTATTGCGCACAAAAAAAAGGAATTTCAAACATATTTAATATTGACACTTATGTGTTTCAAGAAATATTATTCAAGTTATGAATTCTCCAGTTATTCCGTGTGTTAAATACTTTTTCTCTTAAAAATTTAATTTTCTTTGGCATTATAATTTTTTTTTATCAAGAAATGGTATTCAAAGTGTGAAATGCTGTCCATGTATTATACCAAACAAATTTTCTTTTGTTAAACAAATCTTGACGTTTCTGAACTTTTGTTTCATTTTGAAGAAATACTGTTTAAAATATAAATTGTCCTGCTATGTAGTGAGTTAAATATAACTACTTTCAAAATAAGAATTTTCAAAGCTACATTAAATCTTAACGGTTTCGTAATGCAGCAGATAATGTTCAAAATCTAGAACTATATATGTGTTATGTGCCAAAAAATATTTAAAAACTTTATTTCACTTAAATTTGATGTTTAAGATACAGATATTTGAAGATATTTTTATTTTATTTGTTGAATGATTGAAAATGGCTACAGTGGCTTAATGAAAGAGACTTAGTTTGGTGACTGAGATATCTCGGTTTCACTGAAATTTCACATTATATCTACTTATTTTAAGTGCCCAAATTCCGGCAGCATCTGAAATTTAGTTACAGTTTTTATCTACTCGCTGCTAACCATCAGGCTCATGTATGAACTATCAGAGCGAATTGAATCACTTTACCGTAAACAGTTACTTCGACCCGAAGGCACACTGAAATATTGAATGATCAGAGCGCCGCAACAGTATAGGCTGGAACTGTGGTTGAGTCATAAAGGCCATCACCACCCACGGTACAACCCTTCCCGTAGGACGCACTTCCCGTCATTAGTAAGGGCATGCGATTAAATAAGAAATAGTGGTGCTTTAATAAAGGGAAATGCACAATATGAACTAAAAAGGCAAAATAACTGAATTTTTTTGTTTTGCTGCTGTTAAAAGTTGGGTTGAACTTATAAAAGCTTTCAAAATAGTGTTTCAAAAAATTCTAATTCTCTCTGCCAGCAGTGCCTCGCATTTTGACTAAAAATTATTCTACAAAATGATGCATTTTAAAGAAATCAACTTTGCAGAAAATTGATACAGGCTATAAAATAATAGTTATTATTGCCTTTAATTGATTTCAAGATGTTTTACCTACATATTGAAAATCTATTTGATGGAGAAGAAAACTAAACTTCGCATTTCTGTTCAAAAATCTTTTGAACTTTGATGAATAATCAGTTCAGTACTTAGTTTATTGCTATTCATCCATAATTGATATATTAATTTTTGCATTCATTAAACTTGTATAATTAAGGAAAACACAACTGTATATAACCATCTACACATTTTCCAAACTAAGAGGTTTTATGAAAAAATTTTCTGATAAAGTATATTCCTTCATAAACCGAAAGAAAACTCATGAAAGCTTGGGATTAGAGCTAACCTATACGCGGATTTTATGCTAGTTACGGCTTCATTCAGCAACCAAATAATTTCCAGCCATAAATATAGCTTCTTTTATGTGCATCTTTCGAAAGTTATTTCTGAATATCCGTAGTTGAAATTGATAGTCTGTGTATCTCATCACTTTTCTTTTAATAGCTTTCGAAAGATTTTTATGTCATGAGAATTTCAAAACCGTTCATAAGTTTACAGTATCCGAACAAAATATAATGGTGGCAATAATAATAGTTAATAAAAATAGTGCAATCAGTGTAAGAGATATTTTAATAGTGATAAATCGTATTTGTACAGTGAGAAATTCAAAACTACTGAAAAGTCTTCAAAAAAAGGATTCTCGTTAGTTTATTATATCCAAGAACAATATAATGATGATGATATTCATAGTCAGTTATAATTATATAATTAGTGTGAGATATTTAAAGATGAATAATCTTTATTGTGAAGAGAGTTCAGAATTACTAAAATGCTTGTCCAACATTGAACTGAACCACCAAAAGAGTTCCTTATAAATTTAATATAGTCATGAGAAACATAATGGTAACAGTAATAATAGTTAACACCCACTATTTAAATCCAATAATATTTTTATTAATACCTTATTACGCAGTGAAACACTTCATATAATATCGAATTTTTATTTTCAAATATTCTGGAATCTTTATTATTTCCAAAAGCTTTCCTACAGGCAAAAATACTCCTACCCAGAGACGGTTGATCAGTCACGATCAGAAAGATGCGAGCCCCCTCAATAATTAATTCAAATATTCTCTTAATACAGGCAGTAAAAAATACTTTTTGTTATTTCGTAATTTTTGCATTTAGTAATAGATATTAAACTTTGTACATTTGGACTGTATTAAATTTTAGCATCTGATACTCTTATAATCTTAAATAATTTTATTTAAGCCAAACCTCCATAGCAACTATAATCTTTAAAAAAAAAACGTTCTGTTCATATATGTCCTCGCTTTTAGATCAAATCAGGCCGTAAATCCATTGCATCCAAAATCGATCTTGTATGAGGAACTAGGACTTCAGTAGTACTGCTTTAGTTTAGTCGTATTACCGTCTTGTTTTAATGAAAACAATAAAGCTCTTTTGGAGCGGATCTTGTAATTTTAAAACAAAATGAGATGACTAGGACGATACCTGACCGTTACCTTCCCTTTTCCAAACTTCCGCCCCACACCAGATGAAGATATTTGGCCCCAACATATTTAAAGTGCATCAGACCTGCTTACCCGAGGATTCTTCGGTGAAATCATGTCTCGAATAAGGAGCCCTCCAGTCCCGTAGCCGATACCTTACCTCCAGGCCACCACAGCCTCCGCGGTAGTGTTGCATGAATGTTAAAAGAGTAGAGTGTTGACTCCACACTTCACTCCACCATCTGAGATGTGTACTAAAAAATTTATGTGACTTGTAAAATTAATGGTAATGGCATGTTAATGTCAATGGAAATGCTTACATTAACAAATCAAACTGTCAAGCTCCCAAACAACAAACCTTGTAGTAGAATAAATCTAAAAAAGACAATTTTCCTCTCAAAAAATTCGGATCTATCTTTGTCTGAACATTTTATTCATACCAACAGAAATAAAATAAACCTGCAACTCCCCTGAATAAGCAGCCACTGCTTCTAAAAGTATTTGAATTTCCAATTGTTTTAACTGCATCCAAATATTATGTTTCAGAGCGTTTCAAATTATGGATTCCCAACCGAAACGTGATGGTATTCTTTGATTTTGGGATCGTGAAAACGCTAACAGCCGAGATTCTTCTCTGTTATTTAAATATTTCATTTAAATTTAGCGAAATATTCATGATAGTATTTTTTGTTTATTACTGATTCAGAGAACTTTCTATTTGTGACCACTTTTCGATCGGAGATATTGAAATAATCTCATTTTCATGTGGAAAGGTTTGTCAGGATTCCAAAAGAGAAAAAGATATTAATGCATCCTTATTTAATGATAAATGAAAAATCTGAGTTAAAAATGAGCATCCTCGATGTTTTGTTTGAGTTTGCGATACGAATTCTTATGAAATAACCCTTTTCACTCTGATGTCTCTTCTCAAGCACCATTCAAGGTGGGCATCATTTTGGTATTTTTTTTTTTAATTTTCATTGTTAAAAATACCTACAGAGTGATAATAAAATGTAGATTTCGTGGAAATTCAACGTAAAACATTGCACATATTTATTTTTCAGAGCAATAAATAAGCCCTTGTATTAGGTGAATAATTGGGCAAATAATTACTTTTTCGAGAATAAAGGGTTAAATTCTTTAAAATATTCTCAATACTGCATCTTACTGACAGTAAAATGTACAAAATAGCTTTTATCTGATGTAGTTAAAACAGATAAATAAAATGATTTATGATATATGATATTGGTTTTTTTACAAATATATAGATGTGAACTGCGTCAAACTGAATGGATGTGTTTAGATTATTTGATTTTTATATTATTCAAATATAATGACCATTTTCTGAAGATCAGTGTGGACTAAGAACAGTTTATATTTCATCTTTTACAAGTATACAGAAATATATCCTTATATTCCAATCTCCCAAATATTTAAATTCAATTCTCTTTTAATCTCCATAGATTATAAACGAATCAGAGCTTAATGAGCGGGGGGCTGCCAGGAAGTATAGTATTCCATCTTGGGAGAGCAGTAAAATATTCTATTACATTCATGTCGAAAAGGTAACAAGAGAATCGAAAAAATAAATCATACCTGCAACGTCTTTTCTTTAGCTAATCGACTAACTCGAAATTATCTTTTCGTTGATTTTTCTGTATCCTTTCAAAACTCAAATTAGAAAGAGAAAATTTAATAATAAATGAAAAATGTTACACATCTATGGACAGTATTTACGGGATGATTAAAAAATCCTTAGACAATCTTTTAGATTAAGTCAGACATTCAGAAATGAATTATTTTTGCATAATAAATATCTTCTCCGAGAATATCCGACAGCTTCACCTGCCAAGTCATGTAGGCTGCAGGCAATGACATTGCAAAAAACTTCCCAAAATGCCGTTTCTAATGATATTTCTGAAGTATTCATGAACATCTAGCTGCCTTCTTGCCTGAGATTTTCAATCTTTCGCAGGTACATTACACATTTACTTATAGCATACTATGACTTCCTTCGGGAAACAAACCCGAGCATAAAAAACAACCTCCTCTAAGACATTTATTCATATTCCTGCCCATCTGTGAATATAACATAAAAGTTTTTCAAAGGACTTTTAATTCACCTTATATATAACCAAAAATTAACAATTAACATAATCCCGAATCTAATTTGGCATCAAAATTTATTAATCTTATCGCAAATTTTATAAAATTATTTAAAGAAGGCCGTCGCTTCACATTCCACTTATCTAGTTTTAAGTTCATAAACTCGAATTCCTCTCAATATATATAATTGTCCTCCGACGTTTTTAACACTGGGAGGAGTTAAAAATATCCCACTATCTGCGACACTATCGGACGCGAAATCCCTACTTCTATTTCCGCAAATGAAGCAGGTTTTTACTTTTTTAATTGCTTGCTTTATCGGTATTTGAGGATAAACCGAAGCATGAATCAATAGAAAAGGTCAATGAACTGAGGTCGGATTTTGTATTATTTTATGTTTAAATTGATTCATCATATTCTGCCTTCACTGACCAAATTGATGGTTAATATAAATATTTTCTTTCAGTACTTTCTTTTTTATTTTAAATTCGATATTTCATTTCCTTTTCTGTTCATTGATCCCTATTTATTTCAATCAGATTTGTGAAAGTAGTTTTAATTTGAATGTCCGGTAACATTATGAATAGAGAAGATCCCATTGGAAGAAAACTAAAGTTTTTATGTATTTACAACTAACGTGTATTTCGAATAATAATTTGTTTTATATCTTAAATACTCTGTCAGTGTGCCTGATATGTTCTATTGCAACTTTCGTTAGTTGATTTGCGACAGTCAGATTGCAGCTATTGTTAACAGAATAACAGTTCGTCCAGATATGCAAATCTTCTAGTCGTAAGAAGAAAAGAGTACCCGTTTCGATTTAGTAACATGATTCATTGAAGTTCTTAGTTATCACTAAAAACGAACTAAGGGTATAATGTCTAACTGAAAAACTTCCCAAAGAAAACTGGGCCGCGTTTGTGTTATATGAGATATAAACCTTCACATTTTAATTGTGAATAGAACCAAAATATTTTTTGTTAAAAGACGCGTTCAATCTACTAATTTTATGACATTAGTAAAGAAACGCAGTTAATTCCAAAACCATAATTTTAAAAATTCCGAAACTTCTCTTGCTAGGCTAAAAAATTCTTACACGTCTCTTAAGTATTTCTACAACAAAGTTTTATGGAAAATCAAACATTAAATTGACCCTGAACATCAACTGAAAAAGATCAGTATGATGTATCTCCTTTAATAAAATATCCGAAAGCAAAGATTCTAGCTTATAGAACAATTTCGTTAGCTTTAACTTAATTTCTAATTTTGTCCTTAATTCTCTTCTTGAGATTCCTTCCTAAGAAAGATGTCACCTTCACTTACGTTGAGAATATTGTACTTCTGACTTAAACTATTCCTTCGCAATCTGGGAATCTGAATAGATGTTGACACCTAATTGGTACACGGCGAATTGAAATTTGATAGAAATAATTGTAGATAGTGTTCTACGGACGAGCCAAAATTAACTAATACAATGGATTTTATAAGGACATTAGATATTTTGTATGTGCATATTTCAATATTTGAGAAATCCCTGTAGAATCATCAAGGAAAAAGGCTTCTGCGTTTATAAGCTGATTAGTATCCAGTAGTGAATCATTAAATTATTTTCCAAAAGTAACCTCCGTTGCTTTATGATAAGAATGCACGTTTATATATTTTGCATAATGAGACAATAAAGCTAATTTAACTCGTTTGAGCAAGGTGATATTAATACATTCTTACTCAAGATTAAAACTGAGTTGTATTCTTTTGAGAATTCTAAATGATAAATTCCTCATTTCATTCATAACATTCATCACTTCTCTTTCTCTTTTCCAAGAGATGCAGGAGCGGCATTTTCAAACAATTAATATCTGCTACCTTCCTTTTGCGAATATAAATCCCTTGGGGAGGGTAGAGTATACTTGTGATAAATGGCTTGAGACGTTTTGATTGAGTATTCAGAAAGATCCACCTCTTACGGCCTAAGGTATGTTCTTTATTGCAGATCTCGATAGAAGAAGAAAAATTGTGGAATAGCTTTCCTTCACAACACTTTACCCTTTGCATTAAGATGTTCCTCTCGAAAATCCTTCAAGACAGTGCGTTGTTTTGGCATTTTATGTACTTATTTTTTTAAATTTCGATATTAAAAATACCTACATATTCATTAAGGAGATATAGATTAATTTTTCGGAGAAATTCAACTTAAAACAATAATATATTTTTATTTTTCAGATCAATAAACAAGTTCTTGTATTAAGTGAATAATTATACGTCGAATTAATTTTCGGACTACAAAAGATTCAAGTAGATTATGAATTTTTTTTTAGAAATTGAGTCTCTGTCTTCCTTTGTAATTACTTTCCTGTCCACAAAAAAAATAAGATTCTTAAAAGTCCCAATATTGACGATTTTACTCTTCAAGAAATACTCTTTTAGATGTTAATTGTCCTATTTCGTTATGTGTTTATCGTTATAAAAACCGATTTTCTTAGATATAATAAATACTGAAATTTCTTTATCAGTTTATAGAATTCAAAATGCAATTTATATTTTCTTCTATATAATGGGTCAAATATTATCTCTTAAAATTCATAATAATGTTAGTAGCATTATATCGGAAGAAAGATCAATGCTAGGGAACTTTAATTAAAAAGAAAATTTTAAAAACTTTAGAAAGTAAGATTTTCAAGACGATATTCTGAAAATATTTCTTATTTGATTTGATATTCAATGCATTCATAAAAAATTTTCAGCCAAATATATATTTTTCAGGAAACAAAAATGCAACAAAAGCATAAATTGCAAACTTAGATTGAAAACTGGAATTAAAATGATTTTTATAAAATGATTATTATATGAATACCTGTAAAAATGTTTCACAAATTACGCATGTTTTTTTATTACATGTATTGTTGAAAATTATGAGTAATCTTTTTATTTTTGTTTGAATATGTCACCAATATAAGAAAAACTGCTATAAATTGTTACCACTTCCAAGAATTTGTCATTGTTTATTTGTATTTCTCAAAATTGCACAGAAAACGTTAAAATTTCATCCCTTTGAGACAAAATTCAGCTATTGCTAATTTTTCTCATATCCTGAAACATTTGGTTCATTTATGGAGGAAATAAGCCAAGTTTTCTCCTTCTCAAACAATGTTAGAGAAACCAATTTGATTGTCATTTAAATGAATTAGTCCAATAGTGGATATTCGATTACTTGTAAGGCTAGTGATTTCAAATTCAGCTATATTAAATCATCTAGACTGAAATCAATTTTTTTAGATTTAGTTTACCTTACATTTAGCAAACTTTAAAATATACTCTAACTTCCATATGTGAATGAAATACAGAATAGACGAAAGGTCTTTATCTTTTCTTTTTGGAATAATTTTTTAAAGATATGGTTTATTCCAAAAGCATTGTTAGGATAATTTTTAAACGTGAATTAAAATTGTAATTTAAAAAATAAATGATAGAAGATATTAGCATGAGTTTATTAACATAATGTTATACAAATGAGGAATGAATTAATATAAAAAAACTGAGTACTCAATTGATAGTTTATTTTTCTGACACGTCATCTATAACATGTTACTGAACGAATGTTACTCATGAAGGACCTAGCTTTGTAAAGTAAGTATTTTTTTATGAAAGAAAAGGTAGAATAGAAACTACAGACATTGAAAAAGTTTTATTGGCGCTTGATTTTCACCAAATACATTACTGCACCGAAGCTTAATTTTAAACAAATATATTTCTACACAGATGCTTGATTTTCAAAAAATACATTCTTACTTACATTTCTGCTGCGCAGGATATGAAGCAGTCTGGATGCGTGTAGCAACGAGCAAAACCATAGTCCATATTCATATCTCCGGAGGGTTTTCCTATAGAAAAGCTTCATTCAACTCCATTAATGTTGAAGGACGTAACTGATACACTCTTGATTTCAAATTGGCCCAATACAAATATTAACTGGTGTTAAATTTGGAGATCAACGTTCTTATGTACGGAGCATTCATTCAGCAATTTATTCTACGCACCAAATTGATCATTCAATCGAATAAACGATCAAATATGTAATCAATCTTTTCATTTCAATCTTAATTTATACAATTCCAGAAGAAGCAACCGTGCTAACGTTGTCTACCTGTAACCACTGCAAACGCTCAATCCTTTTAATTTTATTTGTTATTTCTTGTTATAAATTTTTCTCTTCTTTACAATGCTTTTTTGTGCAAGCTGCGCTTCAGTATCATTATTTATTCTTTATTTGCAAATTTTAAACGTTTTTATTGACTTTCTTACCAAGCAGTATGGTAAAATCCTATCGGGTGCACTTTGTATGTTAACGCTCTAAAAAATACCGGTTTGCCTCGAATGACGTTTTGCAAAAATATTTTTAATTGTTTCAGAAAAGCATCTCAACAATTTTCAATCGATTTTTTTATTATTGCATTTAAATTATAAAATGTATGGATATTCAGTTTTATAGGGATGTACTTAATATCAGTTCTCTTTTTTTTTTTTTTTTTCGTTTTAATTAGACTGAATTAGCCCCGTTTAACGATTGTCTTGCATTCAATAATTGTTGTTATTTTAAAGGATAATTTATATTCAAAAACTTAGAAAATGAAATCTTTTCATAAAATTACTGATTCTATCGACTAATGGCACCTGATAGGGCAAAATATAGATGTCCAAATAAAGATTTAAGTAATCAGAATTTAAGTTCTAGACACGGTACTGCTGCAGATTTGCTGTAAATAAGGGCTTGGTGTACGTTAAATCTGACCTTAAGGGTCAATAATTCTCCCACTGGTTTGGAGTGTAAATTTCGAGAGAGGAGTGTTGTCTTCGTCTACTTCCCACTATTTAAAATTAAGAAGAAGATCCCTCATATAACTTCATTTCTGGAGGAAAAAAATCAAGTAATGAATCATATAAATTGTCTACGTAATAGAAAATGAACAATAACTGCAGCGTTAGCAATTTAATTTTCATTGCATTGTATCAGAACGAAACCCATTTACCTTTTTTTAAAAAACACTCTGAATCTTTGTCTGTATTTTTTTTTCTTTTCTGTTGTTAACAACATTAAAGGAAAATAATTCTAGCATTTATAAATATATGCAATCCTTTTATTAAGGCAATTTTTTAATTCCTCCTTTTTTGAATTTCATCAAATGAACTTATCGTGCCAACAGATTTTTAAGAATGTACTCTTTGTATTTCGTTTCTTAAAATTCATTAGAATTCTTCTAATAATAAAATTAGCAAGTAACTGATTTCCTTTACTTACCTTTTTTTCTTCTGTATCATTGGATGACAATAGCTCAATTACAAATAGCACTTTTTTTTTTTTTTTTTTTTGTAAATTTTGGTAAAGCTATTTTTTTGTTCTTCCCCAAAAGAATGGAACACATTCATGATTACATTTAAAAAAGTCGCAAACAAATTTCATCTAAAAGCTAAAAGTAGAAATAGATTCATTTAAAGCCTGTAACGCCTGGCATTTATTACGCATCATAAAAGTATTTAAAGGTTATGACCTCACAGTGCAATATAAAACAATGTGCTTTTAGATATTGAACGATAAACGTCATTATGATTCTCATTTTGTTGTGACATCATACGAATGGGTTTCATTATTTGCTCTATCAGATTTTCAATATTTAACTCAAAATCAAAACTCGAGATTTTTTCTATTTCATCCCCATATAATTATACAGTTTTCAGGTGTCATTTTATTAACTTTCATCTGCAATCCAAGCACCAATCCTGCACCAAGAATCAGCAATACATAATTATGTAGCGAATTTTTGTAAAATTCTAAAATCTCTGTTTGTTTCTTCAACATCAAAAGAATTATTCCTCTCCATCAGAGAGCCAAAAACATTTTTTTTCATGCACATCTTCTATCTAATCACTACGGATGGTCCTTGAAATAAAAGAACCCCTCGAATAACTGATTTTCTTTTCTTATCTGCGACCAATAAAAGGCAATTTCACATCTAGAAAAATAGGTCCAAAACTGGACACCCATTCACTTGCAGGAGTAGCGTGTCTTACTTTAATGAAATCGTCTGATGACGTGACAAGGATCGCTTGAGTCTCATGCCTACTGCCTAATTGCAGTACTGCTACGAATTTTGCTCTCCCCTAGTGAAAAGCTTAATTACTTTCCCGATTAGTACTGCATACTCTTGAGTTTTAAGTTGAGATGAAAAGATACATGATAAAAAAAACTAAAAATGGAAGATCCAGAGGTTGTGATTCTTTTTGTCTCTTCGGTTCCATTGTTTCCAGAAAGAACGACTCCACACAACAAATATTTTTTCTCGTTTACGAAGAAAAAATATTGCAATCATCAAAAAATTCCAATTCGAGATTTTGACGAATCCCCAAGTTTCAGACCACACTAAGTACAAAAAAAAAAAAAAAATGGAATTATGTTTACCTGTCTTTTGGATTTTTGAGTTATGTGGATAATATTTGGTACACCAAATTTTCAGATGTTTTTTATTTCAAATTTTGAATGATATCCATTCAGAAGAAATCTATCTGTCTGGCTGACCGAATACAAGGGTACACGATAACAGCCAAACAGGTTTAAATGAATAAAATTTTGTATGTACATTTAGCATCTAAAGTGTACATCTGTATTAAATTTGGAACCAAATACGACAGGGAGTTCGTTATCTGTTGATTTGTACTTTTCATACAAGTAAAAGCGATAAATCGAAATTTGCTGCGTAATCCTGAATTTGGTGAAGAAGTAATCACCAAATATCACATTTTGAAGATTCTTTTTGTGCCAATTGTCCTCCAATGGCATGCAGTTAATAATACAATGTTCTCAATTTTATGCTGGGGGAAGGAGAATAGAGAGTATGGAATAAAGTTTAGGGGTGACCACTCCCACTTGTTAAATCCTGTAAGGAATATGGAATATACCGGTTTGGTTTGGTCGGAGTTTATGGCGCAATGTCCATTATTATCTATATTGCTTTAAACATAGGCTAATGAGTTTCTAGTTGGGTGTTATAAAGTAACACTGGTAAAATGAAGAATGAAAGTTTAATCCTGCATAGTTTAAAATGAACCAGAAATTAAACATATGGTTTAAATCCCGGAGTAAAATCAACTATATTTAAAGATTCCAAAAAGTGGGCATGAGGTGAGGGATCATTTTTTGATGTTTAGATTAGACTGTAGCCATTCAGTTAATATGGATTAAAAGAACATTAGAAAATTATGTTACAAACCAGCTGGGCATGATTATGTTATGAAATCTGATCAAAATTATCAATCCAAATCTTGATAATCTGGTCAAATTATCAAGATTCGGATTGAAATTGTCTGAACTTTTTCTTGAATGGCATTTCAGTAGATTTAATTTAAAATTATTAGTGAATATATCATTAATTAATAAAAACTAAATTGTATTAAAGCAAAAACCTGGAAAATAAATTCAAAATCTCATTTTTAAAGAAAAAAAATAAATGTTAAAATAAAATTAATACTAAAAAATTATAGCAATGTACTATTATTAATTTTATAAGAACTTTTCTATCCAAATTTCATATTTTTTAATTTAGAAAAAAGTATTTTCTGACAATCGAAGTATATTCAGGAATCCTCAGAATCGATTCGAAATTCTGAATTCCGAACACTCTGTTGGACTAAAGTTCGAATTAATGAAGGATATACTGTGGTATTGAACTTACCATAAGCATAAACTGAACTATACTACACTTAATAGAAAGTTTATTTTCAATATTTTCAAAAGTTTTGATGCGCTATTCTTCTTAATTTAGAGATTATTTTGACATAAACTAGGCAATGAACCGTTCAATTAAAGTTTAGCCATTGAATCAATATATTTATTTTAATTACAGAAGCACGCGATTTTGGGAACAGGTAGAAAACGACTTCTCACAGCTACACAACAGTCTCACTATTTTCTAATTATATAGAACAAAACTGCACAGACATATCAAATTCACTATTATTTATAGTACATTTGCTTCACAGAAAAAATACATAAAAAATAGTACATACTTGAATCAGCATCAGTTTCGAACTATATAAGTCAGATTCTTGAGGTAGGCATCAGTTTCATGGGCATGAAAATATTATTGTCATCATTCAACCTGATTCTGAAGCAATATAAGCTTTATGGTTCTAATCAAGAACTTATGTTACCATGAATATTTACAAAATATCCAATTAAAATTCAAAAAATGATAAAATGAAATGCTAGAGAATAATACTTACCTTCAGACTTGAAAATGTTGAGCCTTAATTTTTAAGTGTACCACTCTTTCGCTGCATTACAGGTTTTAGGCAATTTACCAATCTCTATTTATAAGCATATAAATGTCACTTTTCGGAAATGACATCAAATGTAATTTGAACATAATTTTATTTTATTTGTTTTAAGTTTGTAAGTCTGGGATTTAGCACTCGTTGTTTCATTTTCTGATATGGTGGAGTTTGGCACTTTTATATATTTGTGTTTATATAACAATTTTATTTAACAATACACAATCTTAGTGCTTCTCGAAATTAATTATTAGTTAATAGATTAATTTAATTGAATCCTGATTCGATGATCATGGCGCCATTTAGAAGGAAAGAATGGAAAAATTAAATTTAAGTTTATATCATATTTACAATGCTGAATTTTAAAATTCAAAATAACAAATAAATTAAATAAAAAGTGTCCTATTTTTAAAAACACATTTGTATTTTTTTAAATTTATTGCTCATTCAGTAAATCCAAAGTATACGAAAGCATAAGTAAGACAATTTCTCTGGTTTCAGAAATTGACAGTAAAGAACAGTATTGATGCATCGTCTTCTGACAAGGCTGCTCAGGGACAAAAGAATTGTTGCTTATTTTTGCCTTAAAATAAATCTGCGACATGGTCAAGGCCTTCATCCCAACGGCAAATAACTATCAATTTCTGGAACTATAAAAGAAAAACAACATCTTTTCTCAAATCACGCGATTTGTAGGTATTATTTACAACGTACGAAACTTGAATCTTTCGCAAGCCATAAAAAATATCTTCGTAATTCCAAAAACATCTTCCTCCAGGCTCCGTAATCTGTCAAACAACCCGATCAGTATCGTTTATTCCTACTGTCGATTTTTTGTTGTGACTCTAAAATAAATTTTTTGGATGACAGGCCATAAATAATATCGATATCACAAAGGTACAGGATCTCGCCTCCAGCTAAGATTCAATTTGAAGGTGAAAAAGTGCCTATATCTTATGGCATCTTACAGAAAAGTTTATTCGCAAATACATATAGCAAGTTTGATTTTTAAATTCTCTTCTGACACTTTTTTTCTTTTAAAAAGCCTTTTTTCATCTCCCTAACCATTTGAACCTGCTTTGAATTCGAATTTTAATCTCTTAATACTTTTTCACAGGCTTCTTTTTTTCCCCTATTGTGTAAGGAATATTTAAATTGCTGTGCCTCTAACTCTTTAGGATTTCCTATGTCTTGTGAAACTCTTACCATGCTGTAGATTGTTTTGTTATTCTGATTTTGTGTCATCTTGAATATTAAGCAGATTTATTGACAACTAGCTTTATTATCCGACTTCACCCGATTATAGATTCAAAACTTAACTAACTAAACTAACAGGTTTTATTGATCTAATTATTAAAAATTTATTTCAAAATTTAACTATCTATATACAATATTTCAAACAGCCTCCGAGGCATGAAGAACAAAGTTGATAGACCCTTCACTGAAAAATTTGTCTTAACATTTCCTCCTTATCTAAATATCTTGAGGAATAATTACTTTCTAAAATTTAATATACAGAAGTTGACCTAGAAATAAATCCGAGAACGATGTGCAAATTTAATATTGCCATCATTTACCATTTTAGATAACTTTTTTTAACAAACAAGTAGGGTCAAATGTATTTTCTGTTTTATAATAAGGATGAGAAAAGAGAAGATTAAATCTGGTGATAAAAAAAATATAATACATTACTCAAATATTGTAACTGCATGTTTTCCATTTCGGGAGGATCCTTGTGACAAACAGAAGAGGGCATGTATATTTTCTGTTCCATATAATTAATGAGAAAATACAAAATATACAACTCAATGCGAAAAATATACAACTCAATGCGAAATAGAAAGAAAAAGCAGAATTTCTTTTTCAAGTTTTTAGAAATGTACTTTCCCGTCTCTTTATATCTTAAGAAATATCTTGACTTAAAAATTAAACACTTCATTTGGATTTTAGGCATCAAAGGTTTTCTGTGATTTCTGTGGATTAGTTCATCTAAATCTATTTGAAATAATGCCACAAAAACAGTTCAAGATGCGATATATATTAGCATGAAACTTTTATGAATAATTAAATAGTATTATCGAGAATTTAGGTTTTAATTAGGCCTATTTTATAAATATTTGTGTTGTGAAGTCTCATATTAACGTGCATCTGTTAGTAAATTTTTGCAGATCTCTCAAAGAGTAATATTACAGTTCGCAATATTAGATTTTTTAATTTTCTTACCAGTAAAAATGAATGAACAATTCAATGTATTAAATAAAAAATCTGCAGTACACTACAGATTTATAATTAAAAAATAAAATATTGTGCATCTTTTCTCGACTGATTTTTTTATTTATGTTCATTTCAATCAACATTTTTTATTTTCAAATAATACATATTAAATTGTATGAAATCGAAATATTGATCATGCATAAGATAGAAACGTTGCATGTTCCAGACACTTTTATCACTCAGATACAAGGTGTGGCCAAGAATTCATCACTAAATATTTTTAATGAAAGACTTTATTGATTTTTTTAGCACTGGCATGTGAAATAATTTTAGACATTCATGTAGACGCAGAATATTTTAATGCATTTTACTCCTCATATAAAGAACATAATGAAGATGAAAATTGAATTGAAGTTTTGAAACTTAAAATATTGGTCTTGAGTCTTTATTATGTGATCTAAAACGGAAATATGGAAATGTCATTTTAATGATACTTCTTAATGCGAAACGTTCTTGTCATTTGTTCAAAAATTAATTTTTAAGATATTCTGAAATTAAAGATTCTTTATCCTTTATCCCTTATCTAAATCTGTACAAGAATTAGAAATAAAAAAAATATGAATTTATAAAAATATACAAAATTAATTATGTTTTTAGAAAAAGTTATGTTTACATAGAATAAAAATAAGATATCTCATTTGATCTGCTACTAGAACATAAATTGTTTCTATAACTTTATTTCTTGTAAAAAGTAAGTTACTTTCAACATTCTTCTTTTCTATAAAGATTTCTTCTAATATACTTTAAATGTTTTTTTTTTTCATTTTGAAACACATTCTTTTAAATAAAATCTTTCTCAAGTATTTTCAGCTTTTATATTTAGGATTTTTCATTCCTCAGTTTGTCTTGGTATAGCATGAAAAGGTCATACAGCGCATATATCAAAATAAAGTTTAAAATTATCTCATATTTTACCTAGAAACATCATAAAATAGCCACTGCACATCAGTAGCAAATCTTAAAAAGGCATGCTCTAGCAAGAAAATCTCATTCTTGGAAAAAGCATTTTATGCTCCTACTTTAAAACACAAATTCGATTATTCTCAATAAAACAGATGTTCAAAGAAATGCCATTTTCTCACATTTTGATCTTATAATTTAACTTGAATTTGAAAAAAAAGGTTCGGAAAAAACTGACAAGCACTCTCCATTTATTTTTATCTTCTTTTAAGTTTGAAATACCTGCTAATATTTATAAAGACTTCTTAGTACAGCTGATAAAACATTTCGTTCTTGAAAGATGGTATTCCGTTCGTGTAACACCTCATTCACATGACTTACTATGCTGCTCACTTTGTTACTAATTGCACGTTGTTTTTCACTTAAGCTGTAGTAAGCATCATGACCTCTGAGGGCGAAAGGTCGAGGGTTTGAAACTGGATTCCATGAAATACCCGCTATATGTAAAGGCCTAGTACATATTATATTTGTAAAAAATCAAACATCCTCTCGTTAATGCACCATGGAAGTTGTAGAAAGAAGATCAACTCAAATATCTTCCTCGTCATCTTACCGAATTCCGAAATTATGAAGCGTATCCCAAAATAGCCATCATGTAACTTCAAAAAGGGAAAAACATTTTACTGAATCTGGTTTTTTATTTAATCTTATTTTAAATATGAATAGCTCCTAATTTTTTTGAAACACTATCGTTCAAACACCCCTCTAATGAAAGATAGAATGAAATAACTAAAACTTTCTGGGTGGATTAAGGAATGCAGTGTCTAAATTCTTCAATAGTATTTCATATTCATGAAATATATTCCAAAAATATATCTCATTAAGGCTTTTTATGAAAAAAAATTAATTCTTAAGAAAATAGCACAAAAAATAAAGGTAAAAATAAAAGTATCCGAAGAAATCAGAAAAAAATAGCCATCAAAATAGAATGTTTTAGGCATGAAAATATTAAATATTAGAATTATTCAAGACATAGTGTAGTGGGACTGTGATAACAATTCATAATTTGTAGTATAACATCTATCATGAAATAAGAAAAAGAATATAACAGCCATACGCTGTAAGATATTTCTAACCCTTCCTGAGTTTTAAAAAGACGTTAATTCCAAATAAATTGAAATGAAATTTAATCTTTTGCAATAGTTTTACATATTATAAAACGAAATTTTCTAGGTATGAATTGCAAGCTGAAAATAAGTTTCGGTTGTTCTAGTCGATATCTACCGTCTAAAAAATTCTGGAAAAATGCTTTGCGCAGTCAAAAGAATGTCTCTCCAAAGACATTATTCTAGACATCTTGATGTTTTCTATTTTTTTTTTTTTTTTTTTTTTTTTTCGATGTTCACGTCAGAGTTCAAGTATCTTTCCCTCCCTTCAAAATAAAGTAAGCCATTTGTCATAGTACAGTCCTGGGCGAAATCTCCAAGATACAAGAGAATTTCAATTTTTCAGTTAGAATTTGTTGGCGAACTCCCAAACAAAGAACTGTATTTTTAACCAACCCATACTGGTCAAAATTGTGCATCAGAATGCAAAACAGAGAAATCCCTATTGGGAAATAGTAGTGGTGTTTCAGATTTAACGTTGAAAAGAATCTTTTCATATGATTTCTTCAGTTTTCTTTTAGATAAAAGAAGTTAAACAAGGAATAAAGTGAGACTGTAAACGCAAACAAAACCATTCAACCATGGGAAATAACTTCAAATATTATTTCATTTTTGTAAGATCTGATTAATGGATTACATTAGAAGCCTTAATCTACTATTATAGAATTTTAAATTTTATCGGACCAAACTTTGGAAGTCAAATTTATTGAAGCATAAGACCATACTTTTTCTCTATTTAAGCAAAAATATTGTATCTCTTTTCTTTTTTTTAAGCAAATCAAATTTTTCCTGTCCATGTGGACACATATCAGCATAAATTGAGGCCGATTTATGCCTTTTAAATAGAAAACTGATTAAAAAAATTACCATTTAAAAAGTCATAAAATGTATCTCATTTTCTTTAGTCACCTGATTGTCGACTTAAAAATTTCAGTTAATTGTAATTTTGAAATTAGCTCCTAATAAACTGATTTAGAAGTTATACACTTTTTTATATATCCAAAGAATGATCAAAGGTGATTTTATTTATAAAATAAACGCTCAATTTTAAAAATGTATGAGGGCTGCTTTATTATATCATTTTTTAAATACTTATATAGAAAATATTAAGAGTTACGTCGTTTAAATTTACTGCGAAGCAAGTAACATATAATACAGTTAATAATTCTTGTAATAATTCTATTTCCTTTGTAAAATCACTATTTAAAGGTTTTCACCTATCAGTATTAAAAAAAATTGATGAAATTTTTGAGGAATGAAATCTTTCATTTCGGTATAAACAAAGTTAAAAAGGATTTTATGTTCTCATTTATATGTGTTTTAGTCTATTTTGGAACATTTCAAACTAAAGCATTTTTAAACCTACCAGTAAATAATATTAATACTCCTTTTTCACCCTTTTCCTATTATAGTATTGATACAGTTATTTCTCTCAATACAGATGGAACCCCCTCCCGTTCCACGGCTTTCACCGACTCGTTCCACGGTTTGATGAAAATTGCTGTTAAGTTAATAAAAATTGCATGCTATCCTAAGTCGTTTTATACGATATAAGTAACTAATAAAATAAAATATTATGTTCCAAAAGGTTGAAAACATGTTTTGACCTTTTGAACACAATTTTTTTTTTAAATAAAACGAAATAAATATCTTTATTAAAGAAATTTTCACATAAAATATTACATATGAAACCTTTGTCCGCATATCCCACAATTTACGTAGGTTAAAAATTAGTCTATATTCTACTACATATAAATACAGCGATTTCCACTGGCTAGGGTATTTACTTCTTGCTATTATAGATTTGAACAATATTATTATACAATTACAGCGCTGCATATAAATAACTATTTACTTCATTTCAAAAGTATTCCAATGTTGCATTTGAATGGTGATTTAAAAGGGTAGCAATTGGTAGGTGTGGAAATATAAATGAATATTTTCATCATCATCACTTCTATGCAGCTTCCGAGATTTCTTCTGTAATATTTTGATTTATATTCTGTTCTTATTATGAATAAAAATTATTTTAGATAGCTTGCTTTCGACTGAGAAATATATATTTTTGGCTCTACATATTTGTGAAGTTCTGTAATAAATAAATAATTCCTTTCTCAATGAAATAGTATTTATTTAGATAATATAATTTCATTTAAGTACAATATTTCTTTAATCTCTTTAGTACAAATGTTTCTTAACTTTTGTTCAAATAAATCAGATGCAATCAAAATGTGTTGTAATGCTCTCTTTTTTTTTCCGGCGATTTCTCTTAATCTTGATGAATGTGAGAAGGAAATCATGTTCTCTAATTCCTTGTTATAGAAATGCTGTGTTATGTAAAGTTACTTGTAAGTCATTTGTAAAATATAAATCTGTGAAAAGTTAAGATAAAAAGCACATAAATATGTAATGCATACTTTTACTCTAAGTGATATTCTGTATTAAGAAGCTGGTAAATTTAAAAATTCATCGCATCTTTAAATTCAAAAGCTGTTTCGGAAGAAGCTACAAAAAAGTACTTCTTTAAAAAAGTAAGGAAAGTGAAAACATTGTTGAGAAAGATTTAAACCAACGCTTTCTGCGATGTTTTAATGGGAATTTAGAACGAAATGCCAGGCACCAAATCTTTTTTCTCCTCTGATCTGGCTTATTGCCAAATATATCCGCTAATGTGTTCAGTGTCACTTTAAAATTCATCTCTTGTAGGTGCTAATGCGAACACCTGATAATATTTTTACTTCCGAGATTAATTACCGGGTTCGAAACTTTTGTAACATGTTGATTGCTATCAACCTATTATAAATAGTTAGAAACTGCAAAAATGAAAGAGGTGATAAATGTTAAAATATATACAGTGTGTTTCAGAGAACCATTTCAGAACTTCTAAGAGGGGTAGGGTACATCCTGACAACTCGAAATCATAGAGCAATGTGCGGTCGGAAATGCTTTCCTGAAGCGGTGTTGTACACAGAAGCACCATAAAGAAAAGAGACCGTAAATGAGAAATCGTTTTAATAATACACGAAAAGAAGCAAAAGGTGCATGGATTAAAGTAAGTGTTCGAAGTTTCTTCCACGGGCTACAATGCACGCCTCACATCTCCGACACATGGACATCCGAACATTCAGGAATACTCTAGGCATATCTCGAATCTCTCCGCCAGCTATTGCGATTCTTGCAACGAGCTCCTCAGCAGTGTCAACAGGGGTGTCATAAATTAGCAATTTCATATGACCCCAGGAATAAAAATCAAGACATGATAAGTCGGGTGACTGAGCAGGCAAACGCACGGGACCCCACGTCCGATCCACCGTTGACCAAATGTGACATCCAGGTAGTTACGAACATCTCCTGTATAAAGGGCGGGGACTTCATCGTGTTGGAACCACATTGTCTGTTGCGTCGATGCAGAAATTTGTTCATCTCTCAAATGTTGTGGCAATACTTGCTGCAGAAAGAGCAAATACGTAGGTCCGGTTAGACGACCCGGTAACAGGTAAGGTCCCATGAGGTGATCTCCCATAATGCCGGCCCATACATAACCGAAAATCGATTCTGTGCTGCATGACGTCGTATTGCATGAGGGTTCTCGACCGCCCAGATATGGTCGTTATGCGTGTTGAAAATTCCATCCCTTGTGAAGGATGCCTCATCGTAAAACAACACTTCAGCAGGAAAAAGGGGATTTGTAGCACATTTTCTCAGGTACCACTTTGCGAAAGCAATACGAGGTACATAATCATCCGGTTTCTGAAACGGATGCATGTCTTCTGCTCGGAGAATCCTCCAGACGCTGCAATGGGTAACCCCGACTGAGTTTTCAACACTTCGTGTACTCGTTCTTGGATTCCCCTGTACATGCTGCAGCACATTCTGTTCGGCGTCCGCAGTTCGTGTTGTTCTTACCCTGTTCCTGTGTGCTCTTTCTAATGAACCTGTCTCAGTTAACCTCTGGTGCAGTCTTGCAAAGAAATTATGACTGGGAATACGCCTCGTCGGATATTGTTCCGCGTACAAACGCTGTGCGGCTGGCCCACTACAATTTGCAGCCTCGTACGCCAAATGCATATCGGCTAACTCTGAGATCGTGTAATCATCCATCCTACTAATTTAGCGTTCTTGTGCGAAATGAAGATTCCCTTCACGAAAGCTCGGACTTTTGACATAACGCCATCTACCGCGTCAGGAAAGCATTTCTGGCTGCCCAAGGGTATATGATTTTAGTTCGTCAGGATGTACCCTACCCCTCTTAGAAGTTCTGAAACGGATCACTGAAACACCCTGTATGTTACAACCCATGTGTCAATAATGATTAAATTATATCCTAGAACCAATCATAAAGGTAATAAAAAGCAGGGTTGTAAAACATAAATTTCAGATAATAATGAGTATATGATATAGAATAATGACATTAGTAAATGAACAATTATTCGATATTTAAATACAATAAATTTCCTCAAAAAATGAAGGTGAAACATTATTTGTCACTCATATAAATCAATGGCTCGTAATTGTACAGCGTCACACAAATTATATCTGTGGACATCTATTAGAATAAATGTGTAATATACTGATATGGAAACCTTTTTGCAATTGGAACAAACATTCAAGAAAATTTTTACTCACTTACTCCTTCCAATTCAGTTATGCATTATAAATATGCATAGTAAATATTAAAAATAGTAATATGAATTGTTAGAGAATGCCTATAAATAATAATATCTACTTTTATTTACCTATTTTGAAAAATATCGTTTTATTTTCATGTTCGAAGAATTTCTACTTATTTTGATTAAAATAATCCTGGTTTGGTTATATCCTGATAATATTCATTTGGTTTGGTCCTCGAAAAATGTAACAGAATTCAAAATTATTCAGATTATGAAACTATTAAAATTATTTAGATTTATAAAACTAATTTAGATTTTATTTTTTACCGTCATTCCTTTTATTTTTATTATCATTAAAGAAAATGTATAACATTCTTATACGTATTCAAATTGCAGCAATTTTACAAGTAAACTTTCAAGCTCACTCTGCAGTTAAAATGTAAAACAAGTTTCTTCCCTACTATTTTTTTTAAATACTAATATTTTAGCACATTTTTTTTAGATTTATTTAGTTATATTACTCAATACTTAGCTTAATATTCAATAATATATTCATTCTTTTACATAAATTCATAGTAAGAAAGGCTCATTTCAATAATAAAAAAATTATGCCTTAAAATACAGTGTAAATATTCAATTGTAAAAAATTTAGATTTCTAGAACTTTTATCAGAAGAAACTCTGATTTCTTCATCCAAGTCTCTATTTACAAAACAAAATCTGATATCTAGTTAGGTTGTTTTCATATATATAAGCAATTACAATTCGAATAGAATTTAATCTTACTGCACATGAAAAATCTCAATAAATCTATTCCAAAGTTTTAAAAATAATCTTTTGTGACATTTCTTATTTTTAATGAATCGACAAATCCAGTTTTGAACTTAGTTTTAAAAGTCCATTTTGATCCAATGGTCTTTTTATGATCAGACCTTGGAATCAATGTTCATATACTTTTTCTATAATTAATGCTTCATATTCTTCTTTCGTTGCTTTCTCAAAACCCAGTGAAAACTTCTTTAACGCTCGAGATTGATTCAAAACTATCAGAAATTATTTAAGTTTGTTCAATTTCAAATTAAATATCATATTCCATCTTCAATTCCACCTAATGACACCTCAGACATGAGGATAAGAAGCTTCCAGTTTGGTGACTGGTTCTCGCCACCCTTGCGGGTAAAGAAATAGTATGAGGTCGCTGCTCCCTACCGAAGACGGGACGTTATACCGTGCGAGAGGTTATACCGTGGCTGGTGATGTCCTTTAGGATTCAACCTTAATTCCCGCCTATTACTAAGATTTTTCCGTGCCTTTCAGGCGAGTCGGTATAGCTGTTTGTGATGTCCCATCTTCAGGAGTTCCGTTTTTTCTGTACGCAAAATTCTCGATTTTCCGGAATTGCGAAATGCGCATTACTTTTCTGGATTTCTTATCATAATGTCCATGTGCTTTAAATTCTGTGGAATAGCCATCGAACATATATGATCTTGATCGAAACTTGTCTTTCAAACGCGTAGTCAACACATAACCCTTTTCGCTCTAAGACTTTGAAATGTGGCACACTTGGCTTGATTCCAAAAAAAGAAGAGTTCGTACGGAGTGAATTCTCCTTGACGCTGTTGGGAGGTAAACGATTGCAAATGTAAATATCACAGTTTATCGCTTCTGACCAGAAGTTAGAAGGAAATTCAGATTGGGTTAAAGGACCATTTCGACTACTTTCCGATTATTTCTTACTGGCACTCCATTTTCTTGGGAAATTAAAACAGCAGACTTTTCTTAACGGATACCTTGTACCTGAAAAAAGGTTTCAAATTCAGCACCGCAGTATTTGAAGCAACAATCCGTTCGGAGTATTTTAGCCCACTTTCCAGTTTGATTCTTCAATAACGCTTTGTAATTTAAGAAGACTTTCTTTACTTCATCTTTAGTTTTGAAGAATTTTTTTTACAACACACCGGATTTATCACCAGCGAAAGAAACAAAACAGTACGAACCTGTAAGTGATAGACTTGCATAGTTCCACAGATGTGAGAATGTCAAAGTTTCAAAAGTTCTAAATTTCGATTCTTTTGGAATAGAATTAACAGTATGTTTTGACAGAATACTCATTTTACAGTCTTTTTCGGAATCATTAACTAAATTAACTTCTGTTCTATCAGTCTAAAATTTTTTATATCACTTTCATTAAAATTCCTAATTTTGGATGGCATTATGGGACGATTGCTGCTGCTACATTTTCACGTATTACAAATTTCCTTTGCAGATTGTTGTTATTACCACAGTTTCATTATAATGAATTGAGCTTCTTTCTCGGAGAAAATAACTAATCAATTGTTCATTTTTGCTTTTGATACTGATATAAAGTTGCATTTGAGTTCCAATACACTCAACACATTCTTAAGAAGATTTGCTCTTTCTTTTTCTCATTTTTGAGGTGTAATTCGAAAATCATTTGCCGGTTACTTCAACTCCTTTATCAACAGCAAATTTAACGGAACAGTCTGATTTCTTGTTTATTTCGTACAACAGTTTCTAGTCATCACACATGAGAGAGGTAGCTCTGCTTTCTGAATATCAGAAAGTCGTATTCCTTTCATTGTGACCACTATTGAAAGAAATTGAAGGCGATGAGTTTTCTTGGTTTTTCTCAAACTTTGGCGAATTATAAATTGAAGAAGCACGCTTTAGGTTCACAACTACTATTTTCTTTCGGCATTCCAATGCTTTACGACCGGGCTTTCAGCTGAAATTCCGCTTTAGATTTCGAAATGACTTTCGGTTCGCTGTTTTGTTTTGGTTTGTATTCCAGCTATGAGAGTTCATTTTCGAAAGCTGCTAGTCCTTTTTGATGGAAGAGCATAAAGCACATTGTGATAAAAGATTTATTTTCCTTTTTCAAACTTCAAATTCTTCTAACAATTTTACTTTTAGTAATTCAGGATTTTGCAGTTCATTTTTGGATTCAATATTACGTCTGAAGTTTCCGAAATAGTCCAGAATCCTGTAAGGAAGAAAATACATAAACGATTGTTTACTTTTTCGCACTGCTTTTGTTTCAGCTTGTGAACAATTTTGAAAAATTCTTTCAGATTATATGACATAATTTTGATATCATTTATTTTTTAAGCAGTATTTGTTTTAAATGTAAAGCTTTTTTTTCAATACATTTAGGTTCGAAGGCAACTCTCTGCTTATTTCAATTATCATTTGATAACTTCGCGAACTTTTTGATCATTTCCAGACGATTTTTGCAATTCTTCTATGACGTCTGATGTGGCTACTGCTTTAGCATTTACTTGTTTACTAACATAGACGTAGTGGTAATGTTTTATCAAGATCGATTCAATCTGCAGATCTAAGAAATTAGAAGTTTTAAAGGTTAATGAAATGTATAGATCCCTTAAAATTTTGAAATAGAATTTTTTGGTGATTACAAGACTAAAAAAGGAAGTAAGATTTACTTTAAATTTTTATTGAATAAAATTTCTTAAATTCAGCATAAGATATTGATATTTTTGCATTTTAACAGAATTAAAATAACAGTAATTAATGTTCTTTCATTTAGTTGAATGCAAAAACTAAATTTATGTGAACGACGCATCGAACAAAACAAATACCCAAACTGATTTCATTCGTTATCCATGTTCTCAGTTAACAACAATAGTTCAAAAAAGATTTATTTTCTCTTGTTATATAAACAATTCATTGCTCGACGAAAAGCATCTTAGTAAGAGACCGGTAACATTTCCTTCACTAGAATATTAAAGCAAAATAAATAAAATTCATGGAAACAAGATAAATTGCTGGAAAAGGAGAAGATAAAAAGTACCAGTTTGTGATTTTCCGTGTGATTAGGGATGGAATGGTCCCAGCGCAGATCTAAGAAGAGCAATTGCTTCTACGGTTTCTATGAATTTACTTTTTGCCATTATTTCCAAAATTTAGGCCATTTGCACCAGTTGAAGTTTGATAAATTTTTTTATATATTTTTCAGTTAAGTAACATATAAATATGGAATATTTGTACTGAAACAATTAGTTCTTTCGCTCCATCCTAAAGAATTATTGCTATCTAATGTAGTTATTAATTTGAATATTACTGAATTCCATTACAAATAAACTTCTAGTATACTTTGGTTGGTTAAGTGAACAGGCAACTCGATTTTTTTCCTACTCACTGCTTAACTATCCTCCCCGCCCTCCAAGGGAATAAAATATAGGCTATTCTGAGCAGAAATTCCACACAAAAAAATCTTTATTCGTGCATAATGGCTTTCGTGGAATGTCTAAGTTCTACAAAATTTAAAGAAATTAAATCTACTGTGAAAATAAAATGTTTCTGTGAAACTCGACAAAGCAACACACATATTCATTAATTAGCATAGTATAAAAAAAACTACTCACTTTTATTGTTCTGCCTCTTTCCTATCCTCTTTCGTACTAATTTATCCCCCCTCAATGCTTTAAAAAAATCGTATAATAAAACAACATGCCTGTGTTCATACACTGTGCTATATCTTACGTGATCCATTCGAATGAAAGAGTTGGAACAACGAATCGCTACCAGTTCCATTCATTTTAATTGAATTTGAAAGTGCGGAGTCATAGGAGATCCTATTCATACGATTTACAAAATCCAATACTCTTACTTCAAAAGTAATCACGTCCAGTACAGTTCCATATATTCTTAGATCAAATTTCACGGTGATTTATCAATAGCTGATTGCTTTCTAGGATGCTTTCGAACGGCTTAGGCTAATTGAAAACACGCATGTGGGGAATCGTTCTCTAATGTGCATTAGGGGAAGAATTTGACTTTCAGGAATTCAGAGCGATTGCTTCGCTCGGTACATTTTAAATTATTCCTCGGCATTAAAATTTAGCTATTTTTATCATTTATTACCAGTTGGTTTCAACTTTTGCTTTCGTGAGGATTATCTCGGTGAAATTCATTTAGTTACTATTTTATCTTTATTTTAGATATTGCTAATAAAAATAAATATTCGATTCATACAAGTTTCATTGAACTGTTAAACAGAATTTAGACTTTTCTTTAAAGTATGATGAAAGATTGTTTTAATTATCTGACTTATGGCGTATTTTTATAAGTAAGGCATGAATTATTTAAATTATGTGTGATGCGTTTTTTGCATCAATAAAAAAATTAAAAATTTCTTAATACATATACCATTGTATAAAAACAATTCGATTTACCTGAAACACCTTTAAACATTCCGTTATGCAAGCAGAGCTGAAGTGTTCCAGTAGATCATAATTTGGTTATAGAGTCTAAACTAATTCGAACTGTCAAGAAAACATTAAAACTTTTGAGATATAAGGTCTCGATATTCGTGTGGCAAAGAAGTTTAATAGTGAGGTGCTCTTTTAGATGTTGTCTTTGTCATATAGCAACGGTTCAAAATTACGAATATTCTAAAATAACCTTAACCTAGTTTCAAAACATAATGATAGTTAATTTAAGCTAAATCCTCTTTGACAGCTTTTTAAATCTTGTGTTAAAATCAGAGTAATAAATACCCCGTCCTGTTGCTACCAGTGATAAAATAATTAATTAGACCAATTTAACTTCTCTCTAATTATTGAAATATATTGAATATTTTTATAAATTTTTGCTAAACAATAATCCCCAAGAACTCATCTTCTTAGATAAGAATTGTTGTCCCAATCCCTCGATATGAAGGGAGCTGTCTCCTTTCCTCTTGAGCTTCCGCGTTTTTCTTCAGTCTTTCCTTTCTTCGAAGGCATTTTAAGCAGCTCTCTAAGAAAAGTTATTTCAGATTTGTTAGCTTCTTGTTTCTCATGGACAGTTAAAAATTCTACATACTAGCTTGAGCAACGTGACACTTTAATCGGGTATTGCACCCCAATTCTAAATGCATCAGTGTGATTAATTTGCTAGTGATTAAACAAAGGGACCACCTACTGGAACTTTGGATGAAGGGCAGCAAACGTTCCTGAAGGCAATCATAAGTGTTTAGATCTTGGCTAGTAGACAAGGTGTATACCGCATCTGTAATGTACCAAAGATGGCAACTACTTTCCTTCTTGGATTCGGCTGTGGTTAGCGTCATTGGGGCGCAGATTTTTTCCTGCCTTTAAAGAGATTTACAGATGTAACTGCTGATACTAAACTTCTTATTGATTACTTTCTGAACATTTTACCATCTTTCATTATTCCTTCTATACAAATTAATTTTATCCTCTTTTGGAAAAGTTGAAAGTATTAAAAAATTAAAATTTTCAGGTGATTTACTGATAAGACTTCCCAAACACTTGCTTTCAAAGAACTATTCAAGCTAAGTGATCTATCTATTAGCAAAACACCACAAACGGCTAAAACTTTTCCTCTGGTGTTATCCATGATCCGGTTTTAAAAGGTGTTTCAGAATTTGAATTCGTAAAGGAAATAATTATCAGATACTGAAATATTTTCAGCGCTTTGTATTAGTATAAAGCAAAGAGGTAGGTTGATCCTACATATTGTCCTAACATTCTATAGCTCTCAACTATTGTAAATTGTCCGTATTATTTATTTCAATTTTAAAGGGGGGTATGATCTTTTGGAAAGTGATAATCTTCCTATTTTCTTAAAGCGATTCATTTTAGTAGCTCAGATTATCTATATATTCTCTATAGTGGATTGGGCTTCGTTTTCTATTTAGGACCACAGAAATGGTGAAAGCAGAAAATATCGGTGATGCGACTGATCTTGTTTTTAACACTTGGATAAAAGCAACAGATTTGGCTATAACATAAGCAAGAAGCTGCCTTCTAAAGTGCTCGAAACCTAGGTGAAATCAAAAATGCTCAGAAGAGCATGGCGCGATTAATTAGAGAGCAAAGTGACAAAGGTTCTGGGATGAAATTAATCTCTAATATTCTTTCATTTATTTTGGCGAATCAGTGGAATGAAAACTTGAGGGATCTATGCTGATGTTTCTCTCTTATGTATAAAAATAAAAGCAGAGAAACTCGTAGCCTGTAGGAAATGGAAAAAGCTCTGGCTGAAGCTTTTAAGCCAATCTACAATACCAGCAATTATCCAGAGCTATTTCTTTGAATTAAAGGGTATCATATTACTCTATGCTCTCAAATATTAAAAAACAAAATAAATTCAGAAACCATCTTGATTTGCTGCAAATACTTTAAAACTTTTAACTTTTTCATCATCTTCATTAGTTTATTTTGCTGTCTTGATAAATACATAGAAGATCAAAATAAGGGCACACAAAAGTTTTGTCCTTAAGATGGGCGAATATCTCTGTAACCAAAAGGGGATCGAAAAACGGAAACTGTTTAAAACGTCTCTTAAAACTCTATTCTCTTTCTTCTTTAAAATACTTAAAACCATGATTAAACGTATATTTCAGTTACCTGAAAAACCTGAAGCAAATATAATATCTTAAAAATATAGGTTTCAAATGAAACAAATGTTTTGAAATTCATGCTGACTCAAAATTGTGGAGTGAATCCATATACACAAAACTAAGACGACAAGCTCCAATCGATTGGAGCGAAGCATTCATTCTGGCTTCTAGACTAAAGAATGGAAGCAACATTATGACATGAAGAATTGGACGTTGGGAGTTTTCTCAGCGGGAAGAAGGTTGGATCATTATTGAAAGAAAAACGACTTTGTTTAGGATCTAAAGCAGTCTGCTCCTGATAAGGAGAAGCCCATTAAGTAAACATGTATTAGTTTGCCTAAAGGGCTGTGCTACTTGCATATAGTGCCAAAAGTAATAAGTAAGCTTTCAGCGCTTTTTATAACATAGACTCGGAAAACAAATATTATAGTATTGTTGTTCTGGTAGAAATACTTCTCCAGAAATAATAAGTACAATACCTTTGATAACAATATTACTAGGAGGTTGTAAAAATTTCACATTATAATGATGTGGCCTAAGAACGAATCTTGTTGAATGTTTGGTAACAAGATATTAAATGTTATCTAAAGCAACTAATGCAAAAATGTAGGTAAATAAAGAAATATTTATCAAATAAATCTCCACGGTAAATTTCTTTCATTGCGCCTTATAGTTTAGTTATAACTTAAACCTTTTAACATCATTTTTATAAGCATAATAGTTTTAAAAAAACATTGTAATCATTAATAAAACATTTTAAAAGCCGGAAATCTGCAATATATACCTTTAAATTGAAAGTTTAGAACTCAAAATGTTACCTATAATATATGAGTAACTGAGCAAACTAAAATCATAAAAAATATAATTGTATAATGATAAAAATATTAACAAACACATTTCAAAATAAACTGTTTTCCTGTTATACAAATTACACAGGCTGTATCAAAACAATTGTCAGTGCCTCTTGTATTTCAAATCACGCTATCTGGCAAACCGATAGTAAATTAGGCATTAAAATAATCAACAAATTAACTAAAGGCAAAATGGGCTGCGAGGTAGTTTAAGTAAAGAAATAGGATGAAGAAGAAAAATTAGAGAAGAGTAAGAAAATTTCATCTTTCAGGTTTATTTCGCTTACCAGCATACACTAATTTCCCCCTATTTGCTATCAATATTATTTTATTGCTTACCTCCTTCCAAGTCCCGGCTTGTAAGAAGAAATTAAAAATAGCATATTTAGCAAAGGGTAATAAAAGGTGCAAGTGTGTGTTTAAAATATCAGATATGTACCTGGAAGAGGAGTGCAATTAATGTCAACTTACTCGTAAAATATATCTGTATAGTGGCAGCTTTTTTCTTTTCCAAACTATGATTTTTGATTTTTTTTAATCTAAACTATCTCGTGGTTTATCTTATTGTTTCAAATTATTTGAACGAAACACCCGCCAAATTTCTAGTCGTATTGTAGATCTAATATCTTTTAACAATGGTTTTGGGAACGCCTATGCAGTAATTTAATTTTATAAAATTATACACGTGACAATATTAACATGACTATAAACCATCACTCATTTGAAATTTGAAGAAATTTTAAGATTTTTAACTTCTGTTCTTTATTATTATTATAAATCCAACAAAATGTTCCACTATCTCTCTTTATATCTTTCAAACAAATAATACGTTATATTTTTATTATCTAAATTATCAGCATAATAAAAAATTGGATATTTCAAGGGACTATACGTCGAGATACTGAATAAAAATCCTTTTTATTTGTGGCTTGAATTATTAAATAGGTGATATTTTACTATATATAATAATTTCTACCATCAGTTCAACTCGACAATAAATCGAAAACTATGATTCTCCATAAGCAGTGATCAATACCTTATTCCAGATAGTTTCCTGAAATGAAATATGTTTCGATTTAAACATCAATTTTTATTAAGTCAAATATTCACTGTTGATGTTTAAAGAATCTTTTTTGTTCAAGTATATTGTTTACTTCTATATGCATTAGGATCATACTAAAATTGTACAATCTACACTACATACTTCCTATCTGAGTTGTGGAAACACTAATGCTATAAAATTCTATTATCTAAAAATCATCTGAAGTTTTTAAATTCTTAGTGTAATTTATCAGCTGAATATTAAATTCTTTCTGGTATCTTCTTTTTCAGCCTTTTATAATAAATTTGACATATCTGCAAAGCAAGGTGTCAAACTGATCTACTCATGATAAAGATTTGTGCTGAATACAGAATTCTTGCAAACTAAAATGATAACGAATATTACAAAAAATATCTATAACCTACCATAAGAATAAACATATACTTTGGATCAAAAAATTAGAAAAAAAAAATATTTGAAAATAATTTTGATGACGTGTACCCAAACATTTAAGTATTTAACCAGATAAGAAATAAAAGCAGAATAAACAGTACAAAGTCAATAAGACTTAGTAATAAACAATATGAATTATGAGAAAGCAATTTCCATATTAAATATAGAGTAAAACATCCTCAGCCTCAAAACAGTATAAGAAGGAAGCAAAAAAATGTTATAGCAACATGGCAATAGCTAAAACCATAACTTCTATAAAAAAGGGCAAATTTCTTTTTTTAAAAATATTTTAAGGAAATATCTGATTAGGAACTGGATAAACAAATACCAAGCCTTGTGTATGCTGCGTGTAGCCTTTGTTCCCATTATTTCTGCTGTAAACCAAGTGTTCTCACCTTACAGTGATATGAAAATATGGAAAATTGGGTGTCTACTGAGTTATATTAGATATCTGCTTAACTTTCAACAGTGACAGATCCTTTCACAATAGCTATAAGGTTGTTCTAAAACACTATATTAAAAAATGAAATAAATAAAGGAGTGGTCTCCCCTAAACTTTCTTGCATACTCTCCAATTGTGTTTAATACCCTTCCCCCCGCTTCAAAAATTATGGACTTCGATAAGGCAGCAAAATTCTTGCATGGCATTAACGAACAGTAGTTACGAAATATACATTCATTCGCATGGATCAAACATTTTTACTGAATCTATCGTGTGAATATGTATTTTGAACACATCTTTGACTATCCATCCCTCGACTGAATGGAATCAAAATTTGACACGGTACTACAGTTGCAGTCGCAAAATAACATACAGAATATCATTGATTTAAATTCTTCCGTTTATGAGTTATTGCGTTTACACGTATGCGAAAGTACACGGTCAACCCTTTGGCAGGTTTGGTTCAAAATTTGATAATAATCTATTTTTAAATGCTAAGCATGTGCACCAAATTTTATCTACATAGCTCTTAGCATTCTAGAGTTATGGAATGCACTTGTAATTCAACAGTCAGCCAGAAAGTCTTTCTCTTTTTTCGCACAATATTTGATAGAAATCTACAGATTCAATCGTTAGTCCACGTATCAAATTCCATCCACTTAATTCTACACGTTTTAGCTTTATCGTGTTCACAGATAGACATGATGCCAAAATTGTGTTTTTCAAACTCATGAGGGTCTGAAATATAGAGATACGTCAAAATCTCATATTCGAATTTTTTGGCGGTTTCAGTACTTCCTCTATATTTCGTATATGAAAAAGTATTTAGCAATCATGATTTTGAGTATGATACATAGCTAATCTATAACTGTAATAATTATTTGTCCAAAAATTAGTTGCAAAATAGTCAAAGTCAGGTTATACCTTCCCTAACTATTAAAACAATTTTATTATTCACTTGAGGGTTGTTGTTTCTTTGTTTTTTTTCGTTTGAGAGGGTTTGAAGATTCGTTGTAAAACACTTTTAGAACGTGTTTTGTTCAATCTTTCATCGCTTATTTTGACATAAAAGTAATGGAACTGTTGTGGCATCGTGCCAGCTGTCATAACCTGAAATGGAAATAAAAGTAAAGTCGCTTTTATTTCTCTCATTGAAAGCCACGTCATGATCAATATTTCATTCCTTAATATTATTTTTATTCTGATTTAATGTATTATTAATTCAGAATATTAGTCTTTTTCTTTCAATTTATATATATATATCATTAAAGGTTTTATTTATTAAATGAAAAGTTTTGAGAAGAATTTTCAAATAAATCTCATAATTTTCGTTCAATGTCTCTTGAATTCTTTCTTTAATATTTGCTCTGTATATAAAACTAGCCTCCAATGCCTTGCTAATTCTAAATCTGCAATTCACCTATTTATTGATTATTTTAAGATTAATTTAAAAATATTTTTAAAAACTTCTAAGGCAACAAATATTTTTTGTAAAAGAACATTATATATTTGATTAATTTGATGATTGTAAAAACTTCTGAAGAGTTATTTCTGTTGTTGTTTGACCGTTATAATATCAACACGTTTTATTATTCAGTAGATATTTTTTGTGATATTTTCATAATCTTAATTTTGTACCTAAGAGCTCTAGCAACTTCCAGACATTAAACATTCATTGTCCTTAATTTACCTGTTATTAAAATCACACCTTATTAATAGATATTATTATAAACTTTAAGTAACATTTGTTCTGTTTTTTTTAAATATTTGTAGTTAATAGGCGGTTTGACTCTTAAATGTAACTCCTTAAAAAATTACTTTTAAATTCTATATTTCTTTTTCTGTAAAAAAAAAATGTTTTTTTTTTCCTAAGTATATAAATTAATTTCTTTACATTTGCTTAGAATAAAGGTAGTATTGAATTCAATTTCTAAATTTCTTCTACCTTCTTTTGTCGTTTGAAAGCATTGTTTTCTAATTTAAACCCATGACATCCAAGAGTACCATAACACTATTGTGCACATACACATACATTTAAAAATCCCTCTAACTCTGGCATTTCGTAAAATTTGTAGTTGCATTTCATCCTCCAAAAATTTGAACTTCAATTTAAATGGAGAGCATTAAAACTATTCAATAATTATCAGTATTTTCATTATTTGGAGTCAACTGTTGGAATGAATTTTTTAGAACTCTATAAATAAATCGTTGTTGTTGTTGTTTTTTATCCAATTTATAAAACTACCATACATTCATTCCTATGAGTGCCGTTTTTAAATTTACATTAAAGGAATTATCTATTTATTTTATTTTTCTCAATTATTTTTATTGCCTTTTCGTCTATGTCTTTACTTTGCTTCAGATTCAATAAACGAATTTTTTTTTTCTATTACAAAGGTATTTTTTTAACTTGTGCTTTCTTAAATATATATTTCCTTTAAATCAAAAATATTTGTAATATGCAAACTTATTAATCCTGATATTAAAAGAATTATTTATTAAAACAACCACACAATAGACATGCCACAATGAAACATGCCGCAATGAAACATGCCAGTTTTAGTCAACCGGGACTTTTCAAAATCTCAGGATTAAAATCTACATTACGCACAAACAGATCAAAAGAACTAGTTTAATTTTTAGATTTATTTTATCTGGAATTATAAAAAGCGTTAATCAGCTCCCAATTCACATGCGTATCCAATTTAAATCCAAACATTAAAACAGAATTTTCTCGCAGCATTCCCTTATAAATTTAGATCTAAAAAGAGAACAACACAAAGGGGATAAATGAAGGAGACTTCTTATCTCTAACGGTTCGAAAAGCAAGAAAAAGGCTGCATTCAAATGAAATGAGAACGAAACCTAAAAATACATGGGTTTTGCATAACTAACGTTAAAATCTAAAAGAGTACACTCTTAATTTCTTTTCAACAGACTTTCCTTTATATTTGGGCTTTGGATTGAACAAATTAAAATGTTTAATAATTCGTGGATTTTTGACATGCTATCCTTAAATTTTGAAACTAAATACTTTATTTTATTAAAATTTTTGCACGTAGTACTAAAATATTTTTATTCGTTATGGCACTTTGAAATTCATTAACAATTAGTTACTTCAAAACGCTTTATTTTATAATTCAGAATGAATGTCGGATCTTTTAAATGTAATAACATTTAATAAGGAATATTTTATTTATTAATTTGTACGATAAGCTTGGAATAAAGGGAAATAGCATATTTCCAGTTGTACCGTCCTACGGCTCATTTAAAGTCAAGTCGCTCTGGAGCCGAATTTATTGGAGCCTCTTCAGTCTTATTGGGCGTTCAACTGAAGTGAGATGGGCTTCAACGGAATAAAAAGATAGGATGAAGCGAGAAGGAGAGAGACTTTGGTTTTTGATCTATGTGATGGCCGAATCCTGAACTCTTTATATTTAGCAATTTTAAATTAGTGTGGGTTCGAAAACTCCAGAGAATTTAAAATGTTAAACCTGTTTTTTATTTATGTTTAATGTTAATTGTTGTCTATGTTTGTGAATAAATATTTTGTGTGCTTTTAAAACTATGTTTTCCTTCTCAAGATATTACACAGTGTATTGACACATTTCTCATTATAGCTGGCTCTTTTTATGACGTCTTTTAAATTCCCACTTCTGACACATGACTTCCCTCGATTTCACGTTAATGAGAAATAGATGTTCTATTTATTGTATTTTTCAATTCTATTCTCATTAGTCAGAGATATAAATCATAACAAACAGCGACAAAAATGAAGCATTTCAGAAGAGAGAAAAGCATGATATAAATATGTTTTGTGTATGCTTTCTGGTTCACAGCTAAAGCGGTTATATCAAAATATAATTACTAACGAAGGATACAATTATGATTCATGATTAAATATTATTTTCAAATTTGTATAAAAGCATGAAAAAGCAATATTAGTATATATCTAATTGTTTGTTCCACCATCGGAGGAGGTATAAAGCAATTATCATGCAACTTAGAAGTTTGGAGAGGGGAATGTCCAATTCAGATTTCGTCCTTGTCATTTGATCATGGTTCAAAATTCTGAGTTGCGTTCCAAAATGATGTTGAAACAAAACCTAAGCTTTCTAATTATTAATATATGTTTTAATTTATATTTTCTGCATTTGAGATGTAATTTAAAAATTGTCAACTCGGCTGCGGTTAACACCTAAAATATATACATAGAAGATAAAAATCAACTTCAAGGAAAATGCTCAATACCAAGCAGCATATATTATTATTATCTCCCTCCAATCGATTATTTATGTTAACAGACATTAATATTATTTCTCATGTAATTGTATGAGTACCAGTACACCATTTATATTTGTTTTTCCGGTGTTTTCACCAATTTCTTCTTTTTCTTTTTAGTTGTTTATGATCGACAATTGCGCCGACGATTGGAGGATTGCGATGACACCCCAAAGGATCTCGCTTATCTTTCTGGAGTTGGCCATCTGTGCCGTCCACCCCATCCCTGGGGAATACTATTTTACGTGGACCACTAAACTGGCCAATCAGAACGGCATCGTTGAGTCGCGTAAGGTGCCCATCGACGTTACTCTGTCCTTGCCCATGTTCCTACGCCTATACCTCATCTGTCGGGTCATGCTACTGCATAGCAAGCTCTTCACGGACGCATCGTCCAGGAGCATCGGAGCCCTCAATCGCATCAATTTCAACACGAGGTTCGTCCTCAAGACGCTGATGACCATTTGTCCGGGGACGGTGCTGCTGGTCTTCATGGTATCCCTTTGGATCATAGCTTCCTGGACGCTTAGATTATGTGAAAGGTAATTTTCACTCTTTCTATCATTATTTCATCTTTAATAGCAAAAAATGGTGAAGTAACCAAACACAATTTTTAAAAAAAATTCAGAGTATTTTTTGATGAGTAGAGATTATCATGTTTGGTTAAAAGTGTAGTAAAGGCATTCCAAGTAAAATAAATTATTCAATTTTTTTTATGTATGCGTTTCTCAAATTTGCATTGAATGATAGCTCTTCATGGATGGTGATTTATACATAAATATTATAGAAAAAGTAAAGCTTAGGGAATGAATTCTTTAAATGTAGATCAGATTTTTTTCTTTATAAAAAAACTGATGAATACCAAATGTTTTCATCTATTTCAACGTCAAATTTCATTGCATTCCTGAAGTATCCCAGATAATGCGTGTTAATGTTTTTCTTTGTTTTCTATGATTATAACAATCTAGTTTTTTCTAGTAAACGATTGATTCCTTATTAGTGTAAGTATATATTTTTGCAATTAAATGAAAACATGTACCATTTAGAACTATGTACCATTTTTCTCCCACTTTTGAGGTAAGTGAGGATTTATTTATAATACATAAAGAATTTGTTCATAAGTATTAAAATTCAGAACACGCAATCTTATATTAGGTGAGTAACAATTTATAGCTAATTCGTTCGATTATTATTATGGTCACAGATAACATTTGTGCATTATATTATTATTCTATAGTTCATAAGGAATCAGCATTAAATAATTATAAAGCATGAAGTTAGCATGAGGCTCTTTTTGTAGATATGAAAGAAATCTTTCAGCATATTTGTTTTCATTAAATTTCAGGAAGTTCTAATGAATTGTGATATATTCGTTGTATTTATTTGTAATGATTTTTATCAGTAGTAATTTACTTTGAAAAACTGTTGTTTATTTAATGAAAATCATTTCTTTTACTTTAATAATTCCATTAATTCTTAAATAAAACTTAATTCATTTAATATGTTGTTAATATGTTAATTGAAAGTTTTCTATAATTTTCATGTATGAAATTATGAAATAAATAAGCATATGCATAAAAATGTAATATTTATTTTATGTATTTACTTTTACTGAAATATGTTTTTCTGGTAGATGAAATTGTGATAAAAAAATCAAAACTGAGCTTATTTTAACTAATAGAACAAATGAGCTATTGGCTTACAAGGAGCTTATTTTAGTTTCGGAGACAAAGTTGCTGGTTAGAATACCAATCGTGAAGTTCCTGACTTGCACCATTTAGAAAGTCTCGATCGAACAGAAAAATTTGCTACATTAAGCGCAAGTTGACTGCATGAAAACTTTCTTCTGAGTGGAAGTTTCAAGAGCCAGATTTCCTTGAAAGACATCCCCTTTCTTTACCTTTTGAAGATTATTCATTCTTCTATATTTCTGATGATCCAAGCCTATTCCAAACAGAAATATACCCTCTTTCTTCCTAGTAATAAACTCATGAGGGATGATATTTTTCGGGAATTCTCGTCAATATATTCTTTGTTTTGACTCGGAGTAGATATCAGTATCTCTAATTCTTTCATTCTTTCTATCCCTTGCTCTTTAATTCTTTCTACTTCAAAACAGCTAAACTATAAGCAAACTACTCTAGTATGTGCTTTTCTGTTTCGGTTGCACTGAAAATCACTTTGCATTAATTAAAGATTCTAATAATGCAGAACCATTTATAAACATAAAAGTGGGCTATTATAAAGAATATAATATTCTCTTTATCCCTTCCATATTCTTTCTATGAGCTTTTCTTTAGCTCTAGAGCGCGAGCGTTCCTAGTTTGTGAAGTGCGATCCCAAATGGATGAAATTTTCAGGATAATGTGAAAATAATATGACTACATCACATTTTATTGAATATCCTATTTAAGTAAATATTATTAAGAAAAACCGCATTATTTCAGTCTTTTTATTAAAATTATTCAAATTCATATATTTTAATTTCTTTATTTATGACAATATTAGTTCACTTTAAATTTTCTTTAACATATGCTTTTTGGATATTTAGAAGATTTTCGCATGAAAATAGGACAGCAAAGACTTTTTTAGAATAAGCAGAGAGTCGAATGTAGATCTTGTGGGATATAATTATGTGGTTAATTATTTATTTGGTTATTCCTTTATTATTATTTCGACTATTTCTACTATTGTCGTTATTTTTACAATTTGTACATACTATGAAATTCTTGTTAAATTTTATATTCATACAAAACATTAACGGATCATTACAGTTTGTAATACTTACGGGAAAACTTTTCAGTCTTATCGATCAGATATCTTACCGATTCGAGAAGAGAAATATTTCTTTTCTGAGACAAAAATTCTCTTGAACTTACAAAACAGATCACCAAAGATCTGGATAAATATAAGCTACATTAAATTATGAATCATGCAAATAGAAATTTGAAGAAACTCACTCTAGGCTTGTTAAGCAAACACGGTTCAAAATTGTGAGATCTGGTTCTAAAAATCACTGATAAACTTTACCCAATCGACCAGCTAAAAACTGACATTTTTTTGTTGTTGGAGAGTGGTAGCATATTCTCCTTCAGTATTCTACTCTTTTTCAGTAAACTTTAATTTCAGATTAGAACCTGATTAATGATACTGTAAAAAAATTTTTATTATGCAACAAAGTATCTTTTCTTTTTTTACAAATATTTTTGTTTATTTTACTAGATAAGTATGCCGGATTTTTCATGGCATTATCATTATTTTAAGTATATATAAAAATCGGGACCAAACTTTCAACAAATATGCACAAAAATACACACTTGTAATAAACATTCTTGGTAAAAAAAAAAATAGTTCAAAATCCTTAATTGAAATTTCTACAACTTGTTTCAACTTTTGATTGAATCTTTTTTTCTGCAATTTTAATTCAAAAATTCTTGTATTTCTGTCGGGGTTAAATGCCGTTACACGTCGAGGAAACACTAAGACATATGAAGTGTTCCAAATCTAAAACACAATGGCTGCATTTTCCGTCAGATCTATTAAATAAATATCATAGTGAATCACATTTTGTTAAGAGGATCAAGTTTAAATTAAATTAATTTATCAATACCATAATGAGCGTTATTTTGGCTTTTATTTCTTTTTTCTTTTGAATGCTAACAAAAGTTGTATTTTCATTATCTGCTGAAGAATTCTTTAATAGCTAATACTTACAGAAAAATATTCTTTGAAATATTCTTCTATTTGATTCTCGGTTTATTAAAACATTTTGAAACATTTATTCCTCTTTTTTTCCATGTTTCATTTCCAAAGATCTTTATTAAATTTTGTCCTCACTTTTTAAGTTATTAATGTGAATTGAATCATTTTAAAAATAAATTTACAATAGCAATGCGAGAATCTTATTTTAGTATAAAAGGATAAATATTTGTCATTCATGGGTTTTAATCATATTCATTCATTCTTTGTCATTAATGGGTTATAATTTTATTGTTCACATCTTTGCGGGCCTTTTATTTCAAAGTTTTTTTTTCAAATTTAAATTAATACCATTTTAAATATTTTTTTTATTTTTTTAGATACGTCAAATCAAAAACAAAAATGTAAATCAAAATTTCCAGCATAATCATTACGCAGCTTTTCTAATATGTATAAAATTGGTATCAACTGTTACATGAAAGAATTTGTCTTCTGCCTAAAAGGTCTATCTACATGACCTCTAAAATAAAAAATATGTACTTTTACTAATTTTAATTAAAGGAGAAAGATGCTTTGTACACAGAAATGAGAAACAACGATGTATCATTTGATCATCGTTGTTCTCTCATTCAAGCTTGCCTCTTAACTCCCTGTGGAGGAAATAAACTTTCGTAAAACTAGAATTCCCCAACTTTGATCAATTAATCACCGGAGTAACCTTCTGGTTAAGCTCTACGTTGGATGTCATTTCAGCGTTGAATGAAGAGATAATCTTGCTCTGCTGAATTAAACTACTAAAATTCACAAGTTTTGAAACTTAATAGAAACATATCGAGTGACAGAAAATTAGTGAACCGAACTCCACTCCTCATGTTAACTAAGATGTCATTAAGTTTCCGATGCAGTTTTTTTATACGGATATTTGTTTATATTTTATGCAGATCGTTTTAAATATTCAAAAGTGTTTCTTTAGAGTTCAATCCGAAAATATTGTTTTGATAACCTTTAGAGTAAGAATGTCAAACTACGATGCCCATCTTTGAAATCCATTCAACCTAGCAGAAAATCGCAAAAAGATTTTAAGAAGTTTTTTTTTAACTTATGATTTTTAAGCTTTCGAATACAATGTATTTTTTAATCTTTAAAATTAAATTTGAATTTTTGTAAGAGAATTTGATATATATAGAATCTGTTCCTTATCAGGAGTTTGTGATTATGTGTATGGATGATATGCTGTGTCCAAGCGCCATCACATTGGGTAATATTAAATTGGAAAGAAGACCAACCTCAAACAGTTCTTATGTTCGAAAATTCCTAAATGCAATTATTCTTTATAATGTTATAATCATTTAACCTATAAGAAGCAGCATAAAATTATTCAGTTCTTTTCGTACTAAGCTGTATCGCTTTTGAATAAATACTATCCAAACTACTGGAATAGACTTAGAAAATGGCAACCCATAGCCTGTGTATAATACATATATGCTCAACAGATTTTAAATAGAGGACCGAGGAACCAACTGCATCCTATAAACGATATCCTATTCAATGCATTCGACAACGATGGTTACACCATGAGGATGGGCGCTATTATCCATAAAGACAAAATCTGAGATCATTTCAACTTTGAATAGCCTAACATGCTGAAAAATGATATCCAACTAAATCCAGTCTACCATGATTTTGCACTGAACTTGCAGATATATTTGAGAAACTATGTTGATGGATTCCTAGATCCTGTAATACTCTCATCTGCATCTTTCCATTCCAAACCAGCTGTCCAGAATCAGCATAATGGTGATATTCAGTTCAGCCATTTTCTATATTTTAATGGTACCTAATGTTCTCCAGGTGGAACGAGTTGCATGAAAAATTTAGCTCTGTCATAACACAACACTCAGGCCCACTGTTCTGGGATCTAGCTAAAATGTTCGTTGCGCGAGATAAACTGGCAGTTATCCGCTATGAGTGCAATACATCTGATAAAATTGAGACAAATACACAATATATTTTAAACAATCAAAGTGTTTTTTGAAATTGTGTTACTCGTGGATGCTGACAGAAATCGGAACTGATCACTAGTAATATTTCTCCTATTTCTCTTGATAGCTTCAACAAAATGTCGTTTTAGATGTTGTAACCCGGAGAGAATTTGTATTGTAATGTCTACTTATACTGTCATTCTCTTTTAACCACCGCAATATTCCAAATACATTACTTTGACGGATTCCTGATCTCTGTGGTACTTTAATCTCCCTTTGTCCACATTGTAACCAGTCGACTATTTTGCAATATAAAATTTCGTTAAAATGGGTCCTCTGAGTCGCAGCTACCCTTTTATGGTCATTTCAGGATTGCACTTTGGTTTTGAACTAAACTACACAATGGCAACTATTCTTTTTAAGCACCCACCGACTGCTTTATCCCTTGCGAAATATTTTCCACTCAATATAGTGTTTGTTTGTTTTTTAACTTCAAGTGCAAACTCCAGAAGACGTATGATTCCGTTTCATTAGACATTTCTGCTTTTGCTCCGCTGTCTCTTATCTAAGATTCTCAAATATTCTTAAAACACGAACATGGGATTAGTTTATTAATGTATTTTCAAAATGATGATGAAATATCTTAAATATCATTAATTTTCATTCTACTACTTAACTTCTTATCTCGAAAGATGAAATTTTTATTGATTAATACTCAAGATGTGTTATCTAGAAAAACTTTTATTTTTGTTGCAGCAGAAAATGTATAGATTATTATCATGAATATACAAAAATACAAAATTCTTAATTTTAAGGTACATAACTTTGACTAATCATGTTTTAAACAATAATTAAACAGTCTTATCAAGTTCTTCGTGTATCATAGAATAGTGTTTTACTCTAGACTGCATAAATGAATAATCCTATGTTATCCATGAATAAAATTAAGAGAAAACCTGACCTAATTGTAGCTATAAAAGGTTTATGGTAGCTAAAAGCACTTTATACGTCACATCGAACTAAAAATTTGCATTATGATTTAAATCCACAGTAAGTAAGTCTGAAACAAAGGAAACAAATACAAATGACTATGACTGTTCGTGGGCTTCAAAAGCAAAGATCGCTAACAATATTTGTAATTTAAATTCCAAATATGATTCCTTTCAGGATTAACAATAACTGATCAAACCCAAAAACTTGCTTTATTGAGTTGTTTCTTTCAGGATAAAATATATTTGCCCAATTACATCAAACAGAAATTTCCTTGCTAACATAGAGAGAGTTTGATGAAAAATTAAAACAAAAGAAATGAAAAATAATAATTTTTGAGTTTTATATTCGTATTTTTTATACATAAGGGCACAAAACTACATGTTAAAATTACAAATGTAATAAAGAACTCAAACAAAACGTATTCTCAAGAAGGAAAACATAGAAATCATCAAAATGTGAAATAGAAAACAATGATGCATATGGCGTACAGAATATCACAGAGTAATAAAAACAAATTCATTGTAAGAAATTTAACAATTCATAAATGACATAACACGGTTTCAAAATTGGTGCTGGAAGTTTCCTTCAAATTATAGTGAAGACCAATTCATGTTAACACGGTAAAGATGCAGCAACTGTGAATTGGCCTTTTTAGAACCGTTCCCTCCCTCCCCTATATTTGCTACCATAAATATTGCTGCATTGGATTCAAGATGCAGCTGACTCTCTGACTCCTCAATTCTTGAACTTTTATATCTTCAACATAATAACTTTGACTAACTTTTGCATATATGATATTAGATTTCCTCTTCGGCATCAGGTGGCTGTTTGTTTAGATCTCGATTTTATCAAAGACCCTATTTTTTGTGAGCCTATCAAAGGTTAAATTAGTGCACGAATAATCAATAATCTGTAAACTGATATAATGTGGGAAGTTAAGAAAGAAGAATTTGATTTGTTCAGATGCTGCCTATTATCTGACTGCAATGCAAAATTTTGAAGTCAGTCTGCGAGTACCCTCTGTAACTTCAAACCCTGGCATTCATTTAATAGGTCAGCATATTTAGGGTGAAAGTGTCTCACATTTTGAGCTGAGATGCTCTCATATCAAAGGCAGTAGCTCATGTACTTTTCTTTGAATTAAAGCCAATCTCAGGCAAAAACTCCCTTCCGATGACGCTAATTCCGGATAATTCATTAATGTTGCCAAAATGTCATTTCTGCAGAGAACTTTTTTTTTATTTTTGACTCATAGAAAAACTAATTTTTCATAAATGTTATGATTCCAAATAAAAATTGAATAAAATTGGCAAATTTCAATAAATTTTTATGGATTCTTTGCTGAATCTTTCATTTTACAATTTCCCAAAATGAAATGTGCCAACTATTTAAGGAGTAGGAAAAACTAAACTGTCAGGGGGTTGGTAAAAATTTCTTGTTTGTTATATGAAACTCATTCCTTCATTTAATTTTTAAATTCCATCTCATTTGAAACATATGTTTTAATAACCAAAAAAGTTTATTCCTTTTTTTTGTGTGTGTGTAGAATTTAATCACTGATAACCAATTACAATCATATAGTTTGGTGTAGCAATATCAAATCCAGCTCTTTCTTCTTTATAAGCCAAACTATTGGCTATTTTGTAAACATGATAGTTTTTTTAAATTAAGTCTACTAGAATTAAATTTACAAAAATTAAAAATTTTAAAACTTCTAGAAAATTCAATCTATAGAAAGTTTGTATTGATTAATATGATTATGTATGTATTTGTTATTATTATGTATGCATTGGTTTGATTTGTTATCCTTCATCCTGTAATCTTAATGTTTTAAGTGCTTAGAATAAGTTTATTTTTTAAAAAAAGCCTCAGACTTCATTTTACATTATTAATATAATGAATGTACCATATTAATAAAAAAAATTAATAAAAATTAATAATGAAATAAATTCAGAAAAGTTCCAAAATGTTCAAAAATTATTTAATTCACTTAAAATTATCATTCATTCTTGGTTATTCTAAATTTTCTAAACCATATTACAGAAATAAATTACTTTAAAGTATGATTCTCAAGTATCAAATTGAATTAATAGACAAAAATATTTAACAAATTAATGTTGCCAGTGATATATTTATTTTATATAATTTAGAAAGTTAAATCAATTATTATTTTAAAACTTGTTCAGGCTTTAAAATTTTAGAAAATTAAATTTTTATATTTTTATTTTGATGAATACTTAATAGTCACGTGAATTTATTTTATCACATAAACGCCCGTTGATAATAAGATCGTACGGCTCAATCAATCGAAATACCACTACGACCTGCACTTCGAATAGTAATTAAACTGTTTAAGTGATTTTCAATGATTCATTTGGATATGCTTAGATTCCTAGCAATCTTACTAGTCGATTAAATTCACTAAGTGCTTCTAATAAGGTCAACTGACTCATTATGAAACTGCAGGTCTGAATTTTCTACATTTAACACGAACAGAAGCACTATCAATTCTAATCCTTCCATAATCCTAAGGTATTGCCTTAGTTTTTGAGACCTTGTATGGCATATCTTCCTTTCTATAAAGAATGCAATACAATACGACATCAAAATTATAAATGAAATCGTACACGAACATTTTATTATTACTTTAACAATTAATTATCAAAAAGTGTTAGCTAATTTGCTGTTTAACACTTCCAAGCGTGGAATTGTATTTCCATACATTTATTTTATTAACACTATTTTCTTGATTATTCATTTTTTATGATACTTTGTTTCTAGTAATAAGTATTTTATGATTCTAAGGTCTGTTTTCAACCAAATGAACATAAGGAAATTAAAATTAGTTTTGTTTCAAACATTAATTGTTCAGAAAAGCAACTATTTGTGGCCAATCTAATTTTTTTACTTTTTTTTACGGGCATTAATTTGAACAGTTTCTTAAATATCTCTGTATTCTTTAGACTAACTATTACTCATAGAGATACCCTTGCAAACATCCCATACAATTAGATATTTTCTTCCAGTATAGATGAGGGGTTTTGAAATCGTATTTTTTTAGCATCTTAATTCATGTAGATATAGCTTGTAAGGAGATGGTTGACGAAACCACTAGTGATTCTCTCTATTACTTTAAAGCAATTTTTTGAACAAAGTTTCTTGCCTCAAACAATAGAGATATCTTGCATAATTATTCCCTTTAAAATGGCGGAGTGACCTATTTATAGTTGAATAAAATAGCAATTCAAAAGGGCTTCATTTCGAAAATATTTCGGCTTTTTCGGAAGCATTACATGTAAATAATAATTAAAAACATCCCGAAGTTAAAAGGTTAAAAAAAAGATAAAACATTAATTTAGAATGGCTTCGTTTCAATATTTCGGCTTATTCGGAAGCTTTGCAAGTAAATAATAATTAAAAACAACTTGCAGTTGGAAAGTTTAAAAAATTATTTGTCATTGTATTCATATTGAAAGGCAAAAGTTATAGAATCTGTTGATCCAAAATAAATAACATTCTATTGAACCTGTAATTAGTATTTGCTAAAATACCGAACTGACTAAAATGTAAATTGGTCTCTCTCTCTCTCTCTCTTTCCTCACATGCATCTTTTTTTTTTTTTTTTTTTTTTTGTGAAAGGACTTAAGTGAGCCCAGTAAACCACAATAAATTTACAGTTGTTCATATATTCATGCTCATCGTATAAATTTTCATTCATCTTGTGCAAATATGTAGTATAAAGTGGAAAAAATTCTGCCCAAAGATTTTTCAATTTTCATAATCTACTGGTATCTATCATTTTATACTACTTTGCTATTTTTAGATATTAATTCTTATGAGCTATGATATCATGTTCTTATTTCTTTTATCTCAGTAGCTTCATAAACAACTTCATATATTCCCTTTATGTTTTAACATTCTAAAGAGTTAATTCACTAGCATTTTCCATAGAATAATCTAGATTTATACACAAATTCAGTGGCGGCTTGTGAACTCAAAATCCATTAGAGTTAACTATAAAACAAATTTCTCAAACTGAAGAGAATTGAATATGCATTTTGCGCCTCTACCCACCGACAAAAATTCATGGTTTGGTCTCAAGACCATATTTAAAATTCATTTATGTTAATTATTGTGTTTGAAGTACCATGATCACATACATACGGACAACCTATTCATTGATGCATGTTGACCAAAATTAGAAAGGGATCTAAAATTTTAGAGTAAAGATCATATACTGAAATTCCCCTAATTGGTTTCAAGTGATTTTTAGTTATTATGTTCAAATAAGAAATAATAGATATATCAGCAAACAATCAACCCTTCGACGGATTTGGTACGAACTTCGATACGGATCTGAAATTCTAGTAGTAAAATAAAGCGGCGAATTTAATTTATCTAGTTCGATGCGTTTTTAAGTTATTGATACTCTCATGCACCTTGAAGTGCCATCAGAGGAACTTCCCTTTAATAAATTTCGATCAAATTTTGCTACAAATCTACAATTTTAATTTAGGTAGTGTATACAAAACTTCATCTGTCTAGCTTATTGCATTTTTGATTAATCATATTCTTAGATAAACACATGTAACTCCAAAAATGTTTTTTTAAGAATCAAGACGGTTAATTAAATGTTCTGATTCATCAAAATATCGAGGTCAAAATTTTTGATGATCGGAATATTTCTCTTTGTGCAACAAAGTATAAACTGCTATTGCATTTTATATTTTTTTAAATTTACAATTAGAGCAAGGTGTTGATTTTTTATTTTTTGTTTTAACAAAATTAAATAAGCAGCATTTAACGATTTTTCAATGAAGTTGAATTAAAACTATATTTAAACAATTGCATCAAAAAGACAATTTTATAAGAGCGTGTAAATTGTTATTCTCCTTTTCAATTATCAAAAAAAGATTCCGAAATAAGTTGTTATGTATATCTTGTTCTGTAAAGTAGCTTTATTGGAATAACTGATTCCTTAAGGACATATAAAAAAAACATTTTATTAATTTGATGGCATGTTCTAAGCCGAAATTATTTCCCTTACCTGAATATCAACTTGAAATTAATAAATTCAAAAGAAACCAGTTTAGTAAGCAGAAAATAGGAAAATACAATAGTGCCAGTTTAAAATTTTTCCCTTTGAATAAGGACATGCTGGCTCAAGAGCAGCTCTGGAAACCCCATTTTTCGCCTTTTTGCCCATAATTTAAACGACAGATCAAGACACGCATTAAGCAATTTTAGGCATAAATAAGAGCTGTTAAGTATTGTGAATCAAACAGCCCCTGCTTTAAACTTATACCCGCGGTGATTCTATGAGAAGAGGCAATAGGTTTTCACATTTTAACTGCGAATTAACAAACACTTTAATATACATTCTTTCAAAATTATGAATTATGACTTTTACTTTACACGATCGTGATATTATGAGGAAAAGCAATAGCTTTTCACATTTTAATTTGCAAATTGGCAAACAGTTTAACTTGCATTCGTTCAAAATTATGAATTATCAGAAATAAGAATCAATAAATGTTGCGAAATGTAAGATAAAAAATATGGTTTCAAATAATGTGGTTTTAGGTTTTTTTTAAAAAATATGGTTTTTAAATAATGCTGGGACTGTCGCACCTCTACAGCCCCAATGGACGAGCCGCCACTGCACAAAATGCAAGATTTGTTAAGAATTCTTTTTAAGAAAAATTTATTTTAGGAAAAGAAAATTCCACTACGTTAAAAGAATCCAGGAAGCACCGTAAAACAAGATGATCCTAGATATAAGAATCAAGAATAAATGTTGGTGAAAAGGAATGTTCTCAAAAAATGGCACTTCCCTATTGCAAACTTTGCATAATTTAGTGCAACGAATTTTTTAACCAAAAGTTTTTACTACAAACATCAGCGACTAAATGGTCAGTAAAAATTTTCTCGCCTACTTTTATTCGCAGTTCTATTTTTTCCGTTTTATATGAATATGTCTCTTACGGTTGGGAACAATGCAAGTGAGTTTCAAGTCTATTTTTTAACCAACACACACAAAAAAGAAAGTTTCCTTTCTGCGCCAAACAGAAAAGTCTATCACATTTAAACACTTTTTATTTAATTTTTCCCCTTTTTTTATGGAATTACTTTTTTTATCTTTAAGCTAAATAATTTGTTTCTGAAAAGGTTGTTTTTAGAAATGATCATTTTTTTCATTTATCTTAGAATGAATTCGTACTCGAATGATACACAATAAATTTGTAATACCAACTGAATTTCAGAGCTTCGCGTATCTTACTGGGAGAAAGGGGGTAAACGACATATTACAACATAAGACAACGTGTGGTTATATTTGATAACGTACATAAGTTATGGTTGTCGTATGAATTCATTGCCTTGTAACAATAAATAGAAGAACTATCTCCACCTTATCAAGCATCGAAGTAAAAATTAATGATCAGGCCATCACAGCACATAGTCGGGTACTAAGATGAATGTAAAATGACACCCATTACGGTACAGCTCATACGTTCATCAAACCCTCAAAAGGGGAAGCTAGAACCTGCTTACTTCATTTTCTCGTATCCAAGTATAATTGAATGGTATAACTGATTCTGATAATAATCTGCCCCATTATGTTGCTTTCTATTTGTTTGCAATTATTTATTAAATAAGTTTTTTCTCTCTTCCATCCTACAAGATTTCTATGACGAAACTATTCCAAGTTAAAATATTAATTTTCATAATTCAAACGAAACTGAAGGTTTTGACTTGTTTTATCCGGTTAAACAGGTATTACCTCCATGATTAAGTTACCTTTTATTTCTAGTGTAGAATTTGAAATTATATATATTAATAAATAATAATTTTTTTTTCTTCCGCTGTACAAATTTTGTAAAACAATACAAATATGATTTTTCGTTCTTGAAAACGATCTTTGATTATTTTAACATTCGTAATTTAAACATAATTAAAAAACTACTAATCGTTTTTCATTTGAAATGTCACAGGCTTTATGTGTATTCGATTATGTCCATTTTTACTACCACAGAAAAAACTTTTACCTATTTGATAAATGTGCTTCTTCAACATTTATTCTCACTTTTGTATTCATTTATAAAATAGAAAAATCCTGACGTTAAATAGCATATTTTTTAAGTGATATTTATTGCTGATTAAGTTGCTTCTAGTTATCCGTGCATATAACACAAAAGCTTTTATATATTTTTCTATTTGAATCATTATAAATTTTATAATTTCCAATTACTTCTTTACTGCTTGTACAAAAATTCTTTATTAAATAATTTTTCATTACATATAAAAAAAATAATCTTTAATCCAGATAATTTGTACTTGATACCTATATTTCAAGAGAATTTAAAGAACGGTGCTGATGAGTTTGATACTTAATAATTCAATTATAGTAATTTCATAATTCAAACACAAAACAAATAGCTTTAATGAAAATGTTTGTTTGAATGGATGTAGGTTTCATGATTTCCTTTTTGTTTCATGTTTTGTTTTGTTTCTTTTACTGCCAGATTAGCACAAAAATTACTCTTGAAACAAATTCTACAGAACTTGAAACGAAACAATTAGCAAGTCAAATATTTTCTTCCTGAAAGCAGTTTTTGTTATTGATTAATTTTATGTTCATATTTCTGTGAAAGACTTGGCATATTTCTTGATTTTTTTTTCGTTTGAATATATGTCTTTTTTATACAAATTCCAAAATGTTATCTTTTTTTAATTCTCAATGCAGCACCTGCGTAATAGGTATCTTTTTTTCCCAGTTATATTTTTGGACTGCTACATAGGACTATTCTTCACTTTTTTTTTTTGACGAAGTACAAGGTTTAGCATAAATGAGTGACCGGATATTAAGCATTTATTTCTTTAAAAAAATATTGCACAGTATAATTAATGATGCATGAAAAATTAATGAAACATTCCAATATTTGTTTTGTTACAAATGTTTAATGTGTTAACTGCATAAATATAATAACTATAGCAAGAGTTTGGCTCTCAATCTTTTTAAAAGGAATATCAGATTATTGTCTAAATATAGAAGTCTGTGAAGTCAGAAAGAAGAATTGAGCATCTTAATGATTTATTTATCGTAAGGCAATTTTCAAATGGACCTTTCAGAAGAATGGGGAAGTGATCAAAAAAGGTTTATAATTAAATTTAAATTTGCAGTTTAATAAAGTTAGTTTTTAATTAGTAACTTCCACAAATAACCTTTGACGTTTAATCTTAAAATAATTTTAGAAATCATATCAGAATTAATAATATATAAATTTCTTATAGTTGATCCATGAAGTTCATCACTGTATATATTTTCATTCATATTCAGAAATTTCTTCATTGACTTATTAATTTTACACCACGTATTGCTTCACTACACCTTGGTAGAAAATAAATTTTGGATAATTTAATGAATTAATTACACAACTGCTTAAAATTTTTCATAAAATTCTCCTGAAGTAAGAAAATTTTAAATCAGAAAGTTTAATTCAACATGCAAAGTTTCTTAACTAATTCCTTTTAACTAAAATTTGAATTCAGAGTTTATTAAGATTATTTTCTTGTATTCCTTATATTCTTTCACACAGAATTACATAAATGTATTTGGAATTTATACAAGTATTAAAAATATGTTTAAAGGAAAGGTAGACTTATTTTATAAATCTTAAAATAAGCTCATAAGGTGAGAGAAAACTAAAATTTAAAGAATTTATTTAGTTTAGATTTTTTTTTTCTTTTATTCTTGTTATTCTTAGATAGGAAATATTAAAAATACTGAACAAAAACATATATCAAAGAATTTAAGTCCAAACAAGAATCGAATGCTCTTAAAATACATAATAGCTTTATAATACTTATTATAAAGCTACGGAGCCATCTAGCCTTGAAGATTTTGTTCATTCTACTTTTGTAACTAATAGAATATTATTTTATTTAAGGAAAAATAAAATTAATTGAAATGTAGATAAAAATCTTTGTTTAATTTAAAGAACTCTACGTTTTAAATGCCTGTCTTTTGGAAAAATCAATCAAATATTTTCAGAACTATTTATCAGATGAAACACTTTAATAAATTTTGGAATCTCTTCCAGTGTTTGGTATGTGTTCTCGCACTCTTAGTAAAAACTTCCGAATTTCATTCTACATTTTGCTGACTCGTAATCGAATTCAACGATCAACTTACTTCAGGAAAAATATGTTTTTTTAATTCCTTTCCTTCTATGCAGTCAATACATTCTTCACCTTTGAAGGTTTGAGCTGGAATTTTCAATCTTATGCATTCTTCCACTTCCGTAACATTCTTTTGTCAGAATTCATTTCTCTTTGTTTCTTTGCTCTATTGGAATTTCTATGAATTCATTTTCAAAATATCCTAAGGTTCTAATGCTTTGAACCAACATTTCGATTACAACTAAATGAATTCTACAATATTTATAAGGCATCTCTTATTCAGTACTTGGTTAGTTTTCGCAGAAGATAAATATAGCGAGAAAATTCAGAAATGTATCTCCTAGGCAATGGAATAGTAATCTTTAGAGAACCGAAATCTGCCTTTCATTCTTCCACTTTAAAACTTTCATATCTTTTTCATATTAAAAAGGTATTCCTTTTTTTTGTATTCTAATTCCCAAACTTTTAAAAGATATAATCGATAAACTTGAGATTAAAATAGGAAAGGTTTGTTATTAAATATATTAATTAAGAAAAGGCAGCATTTTCTCTTCAGAGTAAAAAGGAAATAGCAAAACTTCTGAAAAAGTTTTTTTTTTAATTTAACAAAAGGCATAATATCCCTTTTTGCAAGTTTTTGCTTAGTTTGATTGTTTGTAAAAATGAAATTATTTAATCGACTCGCTTCTTGATGCGTCAGAATTTAAATATTTTGTGGAGTTAAATGTTTTCGAAGACGATAAAGTGTTTTGATATTGTTAGAACTTGATTAATATCATTCAATTAATTGTAATTAAATTTTGGTTTTCTGCGAGAGATGCCACCCGATAATGAATCTGAGCAAAAATTCATAATATTAATAGTATTATAGTTCATTATGTTACTATAAATGGATTATAAAATATAATTAATTCTAAAATGTAAGAATTTAAACTCTCTTTCATTGACATACTAAAAATTACAAATTAATCAAAACTAAGGATATTAATATTAAATTATAAAAGCGTTAGGTGTTCCAAATGATATGGTAAAAAAATTAATTAAATAGTGTTAATGATTAATTCACCATAAATATCGTAAGGAAAAAATTTCTGTATATTCATTAAAAATTTTAAATATAATATTAATAAGGTTAAAATTCCAGTTTTTTTATAATATTTCTATCAACTACTTATAATTTTAGGATTTTTTTAAATATCCATATTCTTAGCAAAACAACATTTTGCCTTTTTATTGCACTATTAAAAGCAAAAAAAAAAGATCTAGTGCTTAATTTCTTAAAATAAAATAAAATTTTAAATTAAATAAGTCGAAATAAGTGTTCCGTTTAATTTAATTATTTAACTTTCAAATTACAGGAGAGCTATTTTAAAATATATTCAGTATTTTCATATTGTGACCATCCCAGCATTTCGTCTTGAAATGGATTAAACGCACTCCATGCAAGTGCTTTTTGAATCTCAATCCAAATATTGATACATATATTCTCGCCAAAATTGCATTGCCTAAAAAATCAGTATCAGAAAAGCCTGAATGTTTTGGAAAATTCTTTCTTCGTTAAAATAAGTTCTTTTAATAAAAGTTCATGCTTACTAACCCTGTTTCATGTTTTAATATTCTTTTTAATTAAGACAACAATATACCCCCAAAATAACATGAAGGCCCATTTCCTTTAATGCTATGAAAAACAAATGAGTACTCGATTGTCTTTCGTGTGGACTATAAAAGAATTATCACACTAGAGTAATCTGAAATACAGAGAAATTAATTGAAGAAACCATTTCAAAAGTTATTTTAATCCATATTGAGTTGATTTAATTACCAAAAATAAATTTTGGCTCTGCCTCTTTAAAAAGCTATTTTTAAAATCTTAAAAAGTTATTTATAAAAACTATCTACATTTTTAATATCTCTGATTAAATTGATTCTAGAAGAACGTTCGAGTTACTGATGGAACAGTAGGGAAATATGCTAAAAATCAAAATAAATTACATTAAAAACGTTTAAACCTTAAAAAACGAATTAAAACGGAATAAATATTAAATAGTTATATTTGTGCACATGTGAGTATTTTTTTGTGTGTGTGTAATTCTTTAAAAGATAAATGGTAAAATTTATAACTAGATTCAAGTGTAAAATATAAAGCAAATTAATTTTTTCTGATTACAAGGAAAAACTATGTAATAAAAGTAATTAGTGGAATAGTATCAAGTGTAATGACGTCATTGATTCGATCTCATCCATATTTTAATACTTCTAGGTGAAAATAGGCCAAGCATATTCCACCATTATTTTAAATATTATTATTACCATTGACTGCTGTTTATTGTGTATAATACAGACATGTATTTGATATTCATTCTGTAACGTATGAGGTTTGATACATGAATTTCCAGGAGCTATGAATACCTATTCTTTAATTATATTTAACAGGAACTATTCTTTAATTAGATTTATTTTTAAAAGGCCATTTTTTTCATGCGTTTAATTACTTCTATGCAATGAGTTATCATTAGCTTTTCTTATAAATATAGCAGCATTAAATCTTCGCATTAAATCTCGCCAATAATATATTACCAATTATGCAAAATATTTATACAAATTATTTGAAGGTAGTCAATAAAAATCTTCGAGATTCACACACTATCTTTCATTTTTAGTAATTTCTATGGATATGAGAAGCTATAAATATTTAATTCCCAAAAATCTGTTTACAAATATTCTCACTACGCAGTATTTGTATCAATTGGAAAACGATTTTATAATTTAACATTCTACAATTATGAAACTATTCTCAAATATTTTAGGATCTTTAATGTGAATTGCTTTTTATTTAATATATTTGAAGGAATATGTAATTTTTCTCATATAAAAAAAGGTCTTAAAAGCATACTAAAGCATACTTAAAAGCGGTTGAACCGAAAACAAATTGATCAGAACCCACCGAACCTTATCCAAGCTCTTGATCATGACAGTTCGACTGTGCTGCCATCTAGATTCTGATTCTAGAGATATTATCTAATATTTTTTAATCGAATTTAATTGTGAAAATAAATCGCTTCAATTTATTTACAGTGGCTCCCAAAAGTGTTCGTACACCAACAAAAATCAATTAAAAACCTCATTATTTACCCTTATATATTCTTATTTTTACATGAAAATTTTTTCATAGCATATATTTACAGTTCTTAATAAAGCAGTGAAGAATAAATTTTAATTACGATGCTAATTATTTTTTTTAAATGACAATAAATAAAATTGCACAAAAATAGGACACAAAAGTGATCATACACTTTAAAAAAACATCACTAAATATGAAATTTTCTAAATTTTTATAAATGTTTAGTATTTAGTAGTATATCCTTTTTTCTTTATAACAGCTTTTAAACCTTTTTGGCATAGATTTAACTAAACGGTCGGTTACTTCTGCACCGATCTTGTTCCACTCTTCGATCATTACTGCTTTCAGTTGAATTTTCGATTTAATGTCGTGACTTCTTATTCGCACCTCTAATTCTTTCCAAATATGTTCTATAGGGTTTAAATCCGGTGATTGAGCTGGTGTTTTAAGGTTTTGAGGGCAATGATAGAGGCAAAAAAGACGAACATTCATGGTCGTGTGCTTAGGATCGTTGTCTTAGTAATACACAAAATTGTTTAAAATGCCCAACTTTTGTGCTGACACTTTTAAATTATTATTGAGAATATTTATATAAACTCTATGATCCATTATACCATCAATGAATACTAAATTGCCTACTCCAGCCGCTGATATACACCCCCAAACCATGACACCTCCACCGCCATGTTTTACTGTTCCAACTAAATTCTTGGGATTAAGTTCTTCGGTTTTTTTTTTTCCTCCATACAATGATTCTCCCATCCGACCCAAAGATGTTACTTTCATCTGCAAATAAGACACGATTCCAATAGCTCTCTGGCTGGTTTATCATAGATTTGGCAAATTTAAGCCTAGCAATTCTGTTCTTCTGACTTCCAAAGAATTTTCTTCGTGCAGAGCGGCCATGTATACCAGCATTCCGAAGAATTCTACGAATAGTTTCACAGCAAATAGAAGTTCCATTTAATTCATTAAATTGTGAAGTAAACTTTATTGCGCTCAGACGTGGATTTTTTAGAAATTTACTCACAATATTTCTTTGACTTCTAGCTGACAGAATTTGAGGGCGACCATTACGAGGCTTGTTTGCAATCCTTTTTCCCTCTCTGTAACGTTTTATTATGCTTTGCACCGTTGAATGAGGTAGATTAGTTATAGTTGCAATGCCTCTAATTGATTTTCCAGCTTTAAAATGAAATATAATTAATTTTCGTACGTCTAAACTCGTTTCTTTACGAATGCGTGTCATATTTAAGAATAAAGTAAATAGAATAAATAATTGTGATATTAAATACTGAAATCAAACGATTTTAGTGTATTTTTCAATTAGAAGAAAAATAAGCCGCAAAAGATATCTTTATGATGAATTTAAATAAATAATGTTTGGATGTACGAAGACTTTTGTGTTCTAATTTTGTGACATTTCTTATTTATTTATTTTTTAGAACAATACTACCTGATTTTTTATAAAAATATTTGTTCAGTTTTATTAAGAACTATTTAAAGATGCTAATTAAAATATCAACTAATAAAAGGCTTTATTAAGAAGTATAGAACACAATTTCTGCAAATTTCTTTAGTGTACGAACACTTTTGGGAGCCACTGTAGGTTCATTGAAAAATGTTTAGATTAAGTAATTAAAAAATTTTGATGATAGTATTATCTCATTACAGAATGAATATTTATCTAAACATCGCCGTTGTATCCAAAACACTTTATTGCATATTTAAATTTGAAATACGAAGTATCTGATGTAACATAGAATATTCTACAGTATTCTTATGATATTGTACAATACTTCGAATAGTGAAAAATATACTAAAATTAATGCCCAATAAAAGTGTGCTATATATATATATATATATATATATATTAATTTATCTTCCTAATACAGAGATAATGGAACCAAAAAGAAAGCGAAAATTTTAAAGCAATTTACCAAAAAAAAAAAAGAAAGTCTTTGTGAATTGCATTACATTTTGATCACTGATACTTCCGAAAACAATGATTTAGCAATAATCCTTTGAAGCATATATCTAAGACATTTTTCTTTCTTTGGAAAAGAATATGAAATTTAAAGAAAGATTAACTGTATTAGGGAAAATATGTATTCTATCGAATAGAAAAATATATTTCTTTAAGAAAAAAAATCGTAATTTTTTATATATGCTTTTAACTTAAATATTCATTAATACGTATTAATATTGTTTTATCGAGCTTTATCAAACATGTTTAAAGGCAGTTTTGATCTTCTGGAAGACTTTCTTTGATTCACTTAGTGTTAAAAAAGTCCTTCAGATATCTTGCATTGTGTTCCAAAATTCTACACTAGGGGTTTTTTGTTGTTGTTGTTTGTTTGTTTCACTAAGGAGGTGATGCTCTTTTAACAAATAAGAAATAGTTCAACCAGAATTCTGCGAAAGGGAAGTAATGATAAAAAAGTGAACATTGAAAAAGTAGTAGAGAAAAGAAGCTACAAATCTGTAACAATTTTAATATATCACTTCACGGATATTAATCAACTTTTAAGAGAATATTTTGTAGCAATGTGAAAAATTCTGAAAATTTGACTGAGATTTTAAAAAATAATCAGCTTTTGATAAATTTTGAATTTTTATTATTTTATTACCGCTTATGATAGTTTTGTATACACAGATAACGATTTGACATCCGAAACATCCCAACAACTATTTAAAAATGATCGATTATTCCAGCCTTGACAGGCAATCTAAATAAGTTTTCATTTCAAGGAACTATTACCCATATAATGTAATAGGGCATTTTTTAGAGCAATGAATTTTCTGAACATTCTTTTGAATTTTTTAAGGTATAAAACTTAGCTCATGGTATTAAATGAGATTTCACTTAAGTTTATCTTTCTTTTGCGTGCAACCATTTATCTCATTTGTATAACGAAAACTCTACAACTTCAGCCTTTTCGTAATTTAAAATCCTCTGTTAATTTATCTCTTTCTTTTTGTCCTAATTCAATTTAGTGTTCTTCATTACAAAAGTTAAAACTAATTGGTGTTGGAATGTAAACACATATTTTTTCAAACCATGTTGATCACCGCGACATTTGTTAGATCTGAAATCAGCTATTAATATTAAAAACACTGACGCACATAAAATTTTCAAAGCACGCTCTCAATTCACTTTTTTCAATCAAAAATCAGTCTTCAGTCTCCATATATGTACCCTGTAAAAAAAGTTGGTCGGTCTATTTTTCTTTTATGTATCCCACTATTTTGTATAAGTAGTAACGTTACAACAAGTAAGAGAATTAAATCTAAATAATAGTTCCTTCGCAAGTATTTAGATGTTTTTGCAAATGTTTCAATCTAAAAAACAATATTTTAAAAAAAATGAAATTTGGTACTTTTTATGGGTAACTCAGACCCTATACGAAAGAGCTGATTCTTCAAATAGATATAGTACTAAATTTCTGTAATTTCACTCCTCGTCCATAGCTAATTTGTGAAAGTATTTTTTCTGTACTCAGCTATTAATATATCACCACAAATCTGAGAGCAAATTAAAGATGACTCTCTTCTTTCTCGTACAGTACGTACAATATACTATGTAGAGTAACGTAGTATAGGATGAAAATCCAGAAAGAAATTTGATCTCTTTACTTTGACCAATTACACCCAAAATTTAATGCATATCTGCAACTTTAATGTGAAGAACACATATCGAATTTTATTATCAGCTTTGTTGCAATTTGAGTAGACACATTTCCATATACATAGATAGATAAATCCATAAACAATCAATTGGTTGATCAACCAATAAAAAACAATCAATTTCGACCAAACTCTAACATGAATCTAAAGGTTTAGTCATAAAATTATATGCGAAATTTCACTTATTTAATTCGTTGCGTTTTGAGTTATCGCACTTACACTGACGGATAGAAAAATTTCAACAAGCCGTAATCTAGAAATTGATAAAGAGACAAGGCATTTATGTTATTCTCTTTTAGAAAACTGAAGAAGCAGCTTATATCTCTGCAACACACCAAATAAAAATACTTCATAAAATATCTGAAATATCTGAACACCCTGCACACTAAACTGTTGGCAAAATTTACACTTCGTGAGACGTTTTTAAAATATTCTTAGTGGCTCATTATAATTTATTATGCAATTGAGGCTTAAAGTTTACAGAAATATTTGATCTAACAGCACAGACGTGATCTTTTGAAGCATTAAATGTATTCAAGACAGGTCTCTAAGAATTATTCAGTTCACTTCAATCTCCATGCAAGAAGTACGAAGCATGACCCATCGTTGTTAATTTACTTTCAAATATTTATGATTGGAGCCATTACGATTTTAATATACTTTGCGTGTTATCCGGCACAGCACATCATCCAGAAATACTCAATTATGTCATTTCCTCACTTGAATATTTAAATATTAAGCATTGTCACTGATGTTTCGATAATTAGATGGAACTCTAGCGTGTCATTTGCAACAGTGCGACTGAATTTCCGATAACGATCCAAATTGTCGCACAAATGAACAGTTTTCAGAGAATTAGTAATTATTGCGTTATTGATTGGATTTCACTTTTGCTTCATTTGAAGAATAATATGAAAAAAATATTTGCTCCGTCAAAGTATTTTTTTCACAAAATTTGATTTCGCTGTGTTTTTTAAATGACTTGAGAATATGTACAATTCCCCTATGTTACTATTTAGAAAACTAGCTGCATTATTATATAAGAATTAATTTAGTGAGGCCAGTCAGCTTTCAAGCCTACACTTTATTTAATTTTTTTAAGTTGAAGCCCGAAGAATAGAAAGTAATAAGTCGGAAAATTAAAAAAAAAGTGCACCGGTAAAGTATTTGTAACTGAGCTAAATTTTATTGCATAGACAGAATTAAAATGTGCTGGATCTAAAGATATTAATGATTTAGACTCTTACATTGCCCCGTTTTAAAATGAGTAGGGCAGAATGACTATAAATATACGAGACATAAAATATTTTTTACTGTGGTCATACATAATTATCATTTAAATTACTGTAACGATGCATTATCTAGCTCATAATACAGAAATAAATTAACTAAAATGCATAAATTAATAGCATAATCTCTAGAAATGGTTATTTTGAAATAAATGAAAAATTGGTTTAAGATAGTGACTAAAAAGGGAATTTATCATTACTAATAGTTAAACCTACGTTTTATAACTACTTTTCATTTAAAATAAAGAAAATTTTTAGAGATTTTTTTTGGAATATAAAATTGGATTTATTGGGATTTAGTAAGATTAACGTGGAACTTTGAAAATTATTTTGAGGCAGATCTCGCCCTTCAGAACGTGATCAGATGAAAAGGTCAAATCTGAACTGCCACTCCCCTATCCAAATGGGGTTTCCCGTGCATCAAACAAATTTTGGGTGAAATGGGGTATCAAATTAGACTTTTCAGGTTAAAATAACTCAACGTGTTTTCAATTAAACCTTCGATTGACTGAAAAGTAGAAAATCGTCCAAGCGAGTCTCTCTTATAATGGCTCATACGTAGAAGGCCGTTCTCGATTATCCCAAAATCGATTGAAACATAAAAAACCATTTCCTGAAAATTGTCTTAATGCTAGCTCCGACGTTGAAAATCGCCAATGTTTTCCCTTTTTTCGATAAAAGCCGTTTTACAAACATTACGATGTTGGACAATGAAAGGTCAATGGGTTGAAATTAAAAATGGTAAATATTGACTAAGATTATAGTTTTCATGATAAACTTTACTAGCAAGGGATGTGTATTAGAAAAAAATTTGACGGAATTCACAATAAAATGAAAAGTATAAAAATGCAAAAGAGTGGGTAGATGATAAATTTCTTTGGATTCATATGCGTTAGAAAGTAACGCATGGAAGAGCAACTGATGTTTATGGAGATTAGGCGAAAGTTGATGATAATGTTTACACATTACGTAATAAGGAAATTGTTTAACATCCTATTTTAATAAACGTAGTAATTTATATTAAATAGTTAGTTAAATAGGTTATTACAGCTTAGCTTAGTTTCAATAAATTTATTTTTTGCATTATCTTTATCTTTCATATAAATTAATTTTCTTTTTAACCATTCGTACATAAAAAAATAATCATAAATCGATGCATTTATTATAATAATACTGAAAAAGATTCATAGCAAAGAGCATCTGCTCTAGAACTTTCTACTACTTCATCTATATAGTTACATGTATGAGGCACAATCTGGTTTTTTTTTTTTTTTTTTTTTTTTTTTTTTTTAATATTTTGAACCAATATATGTAATCTTTAAAGAAGCACGACATTTTGAATTTTAGAAATACCAATTAGTTAGAATTAAAGGATCCTTATTCAGAGAAAAAACTCCAAATCATAAAAAAAACTAAATCTCAGTGATATATATTTCAGAATATGGAATACATATAAAAAAAATTCCAAAAATGATGCTTCTATACTGGGTACATTATAAAAATACCACACCGCATCGAGTTAAAGACAGATTTTTAAAATCACTTAAAAGATTTTTATACTGATACAATGGTTGGCTTTCGGTTAAAATTAATGTCGTATACAAAATAAATAGACTCCGAAATTATGTTTCGGCTTTTCTTAATATTTTTATTTTGACATTTTAAATGACGGACGATACGATCGCATGATGAGCGGCTTCATTATGACTCTCAGTGCAAAGAAATTCTACTGTACTGACCGAATAATTAATTAACTGATTTAGGCCACTTTAATGTTTATTGTTTAGGAAATGATTCTTGGAAGCTTTAATCTTTTACTGATTCATCTTAGAATAATATTCCTCATTGAATTCTAATTTCCTTTTGACCTCCTACTATTAAGCAGATCTAAATTCGAGCATTATCTAATTATATTAAAATTATCTATTTATTCTTATAATGTAGGTATTTAATTCTAATAAATCTATTTTTTATTAGAAAATAATAATCAAGAAAATCGGAGAAGTTAATGGAGTAAATTAGAAGTTAATTGAACTAATAAGAATTTCAATTTTTATTTATTTTATTACATTTCGCAGTAATGTACTAAATTGGCTTTTATTAGGTTTCATTGATTATCTTGGCAGGAGAATCCCGAGTTTGACTGTCGATTCCATGGAAGATCTGCTTGGACAGGTTGTACATTAAATCTTGTCGTGTCTTTAATTTGATGCGACGTGAAACTATGTAAAGGGGGCGTAACATTCATCAACAGATATCAGCGGAATGACGCGCGCTTACTCTAATTCCCTTTCTATAACTTCAAAAGAGGAATTTAATCATACAAATCAAATCAGTACCCCCAATAAATCTAAGGGATCATAGCATTTCTCTAGCTGGTCTATTTATGACAGGATTTCTGGATATATTGTCTATTCAGTATTTTTGCCCCTTTTGCAAAATAAAATATAATTCGAATTCTTTAATTTGACATTAAAATGTGGTTTAATAACTAACCCTTTGACAAATGAATTTATTTAGGCTCTGATGACTTGGCAAATGTTATTTGGGATTTTTATTATTATTTCAATCATTATATGTATATCATCTGTTTCTTAAATGCATACCTTTGGCGTATCATTTATTTTTCTAAATTTATAAGTTTGAAGCCTAGTTATATTTCATTCCAACGTTATAAATAAAATAAGTACTTTGTAAATACATAATGCATATTTTGTAATGAATAACGCGTGCAACAATATTATATTTTCAATAATCGAGTGTGCTGAAGATTTACTCTAAAAACTTAATCGCTTCTGCAATATTCTTTAACTCTACATTTATAGCTATCTTTTTTTCATTGAAGAAAATTATATTAAAATCTATTTCATTAAAAATTGGGTATGATAATACAAGTTCTTGTTCTGTTTTTCAATTCATATTTATTCAGATGAAACTTTTTAAATAGTAAATAACTTTTTAAATGAATTAATTAATTGCAGATTTTTACATTAAAATATATCGACTTTTCTTTGCAACTCTTTGAATAGACATAAATCTTAATATGTATGTTGCAAATTAATGCAGATAAATAATTAATAATATTTATGGATTGATTACTTTCTTTAATTTTAATATATACAATTAATAGCTTGACAGATTGTCCAAAAGGAATAAAGTGGCTAAATGACTGCCTGCCAGAAATTAAATTTGTTTCAACTTATGCAAAACATTTATAACATATGAAAATAGCATATGCTATTGCAAAAAAATATATTGTGTGTCGAAATGGTAACAAAAGAGGTTTATATTTTTGGGAATATAGGAATTTTTTTTTAGCTTTTTACGAAAATGGAAATAAATTTGTTTCTTTGGTGACATTTTCAAATAATATTTTTGAATTTTCCTGTTTGTATATACCAAAAGGTATTGAAATTTGATTCTAGTTGTCATTTTTCAGGTATCACGATGAAGAGCATGCCAACTTGCTTAATACTATGTGGTTGACGGCCATTACTTTTCTATCAGTCGGTTACGGCGATATAGTGCCCAACACTTACTGTGGCCGCGGCATCTCTGTCAGCACGGGGCTTATGGTAAGTATCCAACAACTTTCTTCATCATATTCAAAGATAAAGTTTGGTCAATAAATAACTAAATTGTAACTTCAGCAATTAAGCAATTCAACTCGTAATCTAATACAAAAAGCCACAATTGTGCATTTTGTCCGTGGATCTAAATTATTTCTAATTGGATTCTCTGCATTACTGAAAAAAAGGAAATGGCAACACGCAATTAACTCTTAAGAATGATCATCATTTTTATTGAGGCATTCTTAAAGCATGAGCAAAGATTTCAAAGTCAGGATTTCAAAAAAATTCAGGGATATAATGATATGATATTAATTTTGTAATGAACCGGTCTCAAAAAGTCTTGGTTTTTTTTTTTTTTTAGTTTGCGCTCTTCTATTTAATTAGCTTCATATGAAAAAGTGTCAATAGACTAATACAATAAAATTAAGATATTCTGCCAATGTGTCCTCAAAAATCGCCACGGAATAAAAATATTTAGGTATTCCGGAAATGTATTTGTGACAATTGCTATGAAAAAGCTTCTATAGAAGATATGTGGTGTACTGGTAGAAAATTTTCCAATTCAGCAGCCATTTTTCAGCTTTTAATTGCCCTAGAATGCATTCCATTTGAAAAATTTCAGTCACAAAACTGGCAAACAAAAAATATCTGCTGAATATCAAAATAGTAATGGATAGATCGGTGGATTTATAATATATTCCGTGAAAGCAAAAACAAAATTCTGCATCTCTTGGACAAGGCAATTTATTTATCTCCCTTTCCATCTAAATGCTTTTGGTAATCTTGTATGCATGTATTTATTTTAGACATTAAAATCAAATTACCTTTATTGATTTAAATATTGACTATCATTTGAAAATTATTATCAATAACAAGAACTGGAAGCATCTTATCTCGTTAAATATTAAAAATATTGTATAAACATATAACTGGATTGGAACTATTATTATTTTTCTAAGTCTTGTTTGAATGAGAGATAAGTTAATAGTTTAGGCAGTTATTTATATCTTGTAATTAGCTAAACATGAAATGAAATACTTTGTTCCATAATAGAAGTCAACAATACAAGTTCTAGACGTTAATTACAATACACATTTTCTTAAGTTTTAATGAATGCATAAAAGTATAGAATAATATATCAATAAAATATACCGCACTTTTTTAAAGTAACTTTGATTATCAATACTTTAAAATAGTAATTATATTTATTATTTAAGATGAATATTAATATTTATTGGTTAGTTTTACATCATTATGCATAATAAATATGCATTGCTGCATGGGTTTCAGTTTAACTAATCAGTTAACTATTTTCCCGATGTGATTGTATCACTTTATTTTTCTTATAATTTCCTCTGTATATTTGTCAAAAAAAATCCTTTCATTCAAGAATTCGTCTTTTGGAATTTTGTTTTTATTCTGTTATCTTGTTGAAATGTATGCTGTTTTGTAATGAAAAATTATTCTGTTGCATAAGTTAATAAAGTTAAAGCAGGCATAAAAATTTTGTTTAAATTTTATTCTTTGTATTTCCATAAATTTAACTAAAAAAAATATAACACTTTATCTGAAAATATACATTTTTCAAATAGAATGTATCTTCTTTCATAAAAAAAAATCAATCAACACAAGTTTCATAACAATGTACTTGCTAATTATTATCTCAACTTAAAATTCTAGTAAAAATAGTTTTCTATTATTTATGTTTAATCAGATTCTGAAAAAATACTTCACTGCGTTTTTTCATATAACTTTTCAAATGTTTCTTTCCTCAAAGGTATGTTGCAATTCAAAATAGAGTTTGCTAATTATAATCAGATTTGAAATTTATTATTTAATATAAAATGAAGAAATCTATCCTTTCATATAGGTAAGTTATAGTTTTTAATTGTTATATACTCATAACAACTGAATTCAAGGTCATACTGTAGGTTTTAATTTTCCAAAGGTGAGTTAAATAAATATTGCAAGAAGGTAAGTTCATTTCCTTGGTAACTTTAAAAGTTATTACATTTTGAAATGCGAATTATCATTTCGTGTATTTCTTAAACCAAAGAAAATCAGAAAAGGCTGAAAACTATACATATGTGGTAAATATGTTATAGGTGCTGTTATTCGATGCTCAACTTTCTGCTGATAGTCAAGCTTTAGCTTTAAGAATTGAAAGAATTTTCATATTAGAAAATTGACAATAAGATAGAAACTTCATCGAATGCTTTACTGAATACTTTTGCCGCGATTCTCACAAATATTCTATTTATTTTCGAACATTCTTTTTTTAGAATAAAACAATAAAAAAAGAAAAATTTAGTCAATACAATCTGAGTTTTCCTCATGCTTTGCTTTGTATAAACAGAGAATTCTCATTTCACTTGATTCATGTCAAGTACCTTATATACTTGTAATACGCTGGGCAAGAATTCCAGGTAGGTTCCCCATAAACATTTGGCCTTCGTGTTACTAAGAGTCTATGTTGAAGAAAAGTATGTATTTTAACTGTTTATCTGTAAAGGTCATAGGTGGATCTTGTAATTAGTTTTGAGGAATGTAATTGAAACATGGGAAATTCTGATTTGAAACAGAAGTTACATATAATACAGAAATATTTATTTTTATTTCATCCCTCCTGTACTATAAAAAATAGGCATTGCTTAATTTTCTGCTAGTTGTTCTTAATTCCACTTAGTCAAATTACAGCTATTTAATATTTCTACAAAGCAAGATTCTCATGTGAAGAAAACCTTTTTTTATTACGCACTTATTTGCTTTGAATGATGCCAAGTAAAGAAGCTTGTCATGGCCTTGGAAAAAAGAGTAGGGAGGAATCGACTTCTTGAAACACTTTTTTTCAGAAACCTAGCTTCCAATCATGTTTATAAGCAAAGGAAAATCTCCGTGCAGACAGAATTTCAGCAATTTTGCTGAAAATAGTACGCGATTCGTCAGCTTTATAAATGACGCAGCAAAGAATAAATCCAGAATATATCTCGCAAATAATGTTTGAATAATTCTGTGATACTTCCCATCGAAATCACTTGGCATATATGACCTAGCAGGACAAATATGGAAGAGCATATGTCACTGTCTTAAAGATTTACTTGTAGCCCACTTAATATGCATAGTTTAAAATTACTTTTAAATGCATTCGATGATTAGATTTATCTCAATTAAAAAATTATCTATGAAAGGAAACACTTTTAATTTTTTCTCCAAAAGATAGAAAACTATTCAATGAATGCAGAACTATAATGAATATAATTTGATAATAAAATATCATTTTTTTTTTGCTTTTTTTCTACAAAATCAGTGTATAATTAAAACTAGATTTCAACCTAGTCCTTGAAGCACAGTGACAAAGAATAATAATTCAAATCAGGTGCTACTTAAGCCGTAACCAGCTTCGCTCCTTTCTTCTATTCCTCTTACTAGCCAGGAAAGATATAAAACGAGAACTACTTTCCACCTTCCAGTATAACCAGAAGAAATTAATGATTATTTTTCTATTGGCGGAAAGAAAAGAAGTCGTTATATCTAGCCTGTAATAGACGCACCGACGATCGCTGTTCTCTCTCCCTCCCACTCTTCTTAGAAAGAAAAGATTTCTCCGACAACATTCGAAAAAAATAATTAGAGCGTGTTTTAATGTCAATTCGGAAAGACATCCAGTTAATGAAAAAAAGAAGAGTCGTTAGTATTTCTCCGAAATTTTAATTTATTGGCCTGTTCTCAGAACATGAAGAGAAAAACAAGTGTCGGTGAGGTCTTTAGTATGAAAAATAATAGGAAAAATTAACTTCTTAATTATCCTAACGGCAAAATAAAATAACACCACGACGTATCGATTTTTCGTGTTTTTATGTATTAAGTAGAATTGATAGCCTTAAAAATGCATGACAGGTCTTTTTAAAACACACTTTCCCGTGTCAGCTTAGTTTTTAAGACTCTTGCTTCACTTTCAATAAACAGTAATTAAAATTTAAATGAAACTTTTTCTTTGTTCTTGAATGTCAAGCATTAGATTGTACCATCTAAGAAATTTTATCAAAAATATCGATTGGGACTTAAAAAGATAAGTTAAACGAGACTTTAATGTCTTCAGTAAGAATCGAAATTAAATCCAATGCACCAATTATGTTAATTCCATTTTCTTTTCAAACATCCACAAATTTATAGTTTTGCCTCGAAAAATTGTAAAAAAAAGCAGTTATAGTTTCTGAAATCATTAAATTCTCATCTTCAAAACCGTCAAAAATAATAATGGCCTATCATTAGTTTGATTCTCGTATAACATTATAAGATATTTTGCTTAATGTTTTTATCCATACATCCGTTGTGAGTAAACTGTAAAAAACAATTTCTTTCAATTGCAGAGCCTGCTGAAAAAGATTTTCAAAATTCAATTTTTTAATAAATTTAAATAGTCAAGTTATTATAAAATCAAATTATTATAAAATCAAGTTATAAAATCTTTTTGGAAGCAATAATATTTCTGTAATTGTCCAATTAGCTTTCTACGAGGTAATAATTACAACCATTTTTTTAATTGCCCGAAAGATTTCAAGATATTATTATTTAGCGTCTGAAATCAAATGCTTTAATATTAAAAATAAATTTTTACGAAAAGATAATCCAACTACTCTTATAGTTCATATTATCTCCTGATCTTTTTTATCGTGCTTGAATTCTCAAGTAAATTTTGCTTTATTATCGAAATTACGTACTAGAAAATAAGAACTTATTATGCATCATTCTTTTACAACAAAGTTTCAAATTCTGTCCATGTATTCATTTTTTAATTCATTCTTAAATTTTTTGTATCTATTTTGTTCGCATAATAGCATACATAAGGAAGCTCATGCTTTGTACTTCTAATATAAATTACGTAATAGCTCATGTTCAGTTCATACTCTGTCCTCAGAAAGTATGTGTGAGCAGATAAAAAATGGGAACAATGATATTTTATCTTTGTGAACACCATGGTGCATTTGGTTTTCCTGTTAGTTTGTAACATTCTTCTTGATTTATAATCTGCGCTGTTTCTGTATTTGTTTTAAATGCAGAAAGAGGAAAGCCCCAAAAGAATCGTTATTATTAAACATGCGGCTCATCAAATTGCTAAGCAAAAAACAATCTAAGCGAATATACAGTTACATACAATAATTTGAAAATAGTTATTTTTGTCATTATCTTCAACAATACAATCTTGATGATTCATAATCACCCAATCACAAACTAGAAAAAGTACAAAAATATTGAAAGGAGTGTCATTCTAAGTAGGCAAATCTCACTATTTCTTATTTTTTCCTTCACAGATACTCTACAATCGAAAAAATAATCTCGTCTAAATACCAGAAATAATTTGAAATAATCAAAAATTTTGATTATGCATTTGAGTATGCGTTATAAAGTAATTTGATTATGTTATTTCATTACATTCTCTCTAACTAGTTAAAGCTAAATAAAAAGAAAATCGTAAGACCTGCATATTTTCTCATATTATCTCATGTCCTTTCATTGCTCAAATCTAATTCGAAACTGGAGTGAAGTTAACGATTTTAAATGATTATTTTCGCTAATTTGAAGAGTATTTGAACAATTATATATAATAAACCGTTTTGGTAATGCAGCTGTTCGGTATTAAATTCTACCTGATTTTATTTCAGTTTTCTTCCTGCTTTGTTTTGGCTACACTAAGTGCAAGCACGCTAATAGAAAATAATCGCGAGCTCACTCTTTCGTGAATTCGTGATGCAGAAAACTAAACGCAATAATGTGCTCCAAATAGTATTTTTCCCAAGAACAGCGATCCTCTTTCGATAGTAGTAGAGTTAGTAAGATCGATAGTTTTAGTAAGATCAGTAAATGAGCGTATTTATTTTGTATATGTATATTATATGTTATTATTGTATGTATATAGCAATTATGGCTGGATCTTAAATATATTATTAATTGAAATAGGAATTATTCTTAATTCAAAATATCTGTGAAATGGAAATAACAAAATTCTAGACTCTCTTTATTTAAAATCCATTACCTCAAATATGTATTAAGAAAACATAGATATAAAGTATTCACTTTACATAAAATACTAAGCAATAGCTCTCATATTAAACACTGTTGAATGCATATAAAACAAAAACAAAAAATGTCACAAAAACCAATCTAGCATAATTATGTAGCTGTCGTATTCTAAAGTAAAATTCTCAAACGCTTGTGCTTACTCTTGAGCCGCGTACGGTTACAGTTGACAATATTTATTATCATGATAAAACTCATTCATCATTTTATTTCACCAAAAGAAAATTGATTTTTTACATTTTTTTTAATCTTTCGTGCACTTTTAGCATTTTTTTTCTGACTTTTCTTCCTATACGACTATTCAATTTTCTTCTCGTGTTCTACTTTTTATCAGAGCCCTATCACCTTCCCAATGATTTATGGGCAAAAAGTTATACTCCATAGTTATGGAAAGGTCGTACTTCTTAGATAAAAATAAAATATCCTTGAGCATCATTAAAATTTAAATAGTTTTCCCAGAATAAAGTTTCGATCCACTGCATTAGTAAACAACTCATCCATTCTTCAAATAGGACGTCTGGATTTCCTTTGTTTAATCTTGATCCATCAATTTTCGATGGCGAATTAAACTCTCTCTCTTTCCACTGAAGTAAACAAATACGTTCATTGCCATCTTTAATGTATGCATTTTATTTTCCTAAATGTGTTTCGTTTATTTAACTTAAAACAATACTTACTGATCTTATTTTATTTTCTGCAATGCAAAACTTAAAGTATTATCTTCAAAAATGTCACTGAGATATTATGGGTATGGTAATTCCGGTTTTCGGGTGAGTTTGAGATTTTCTGCAAATTAAATCTGCCGCCATGCATGAAACATCCTTGCATTGGTGTTGTGGCGTATTGAAATAATGAAGAAAACACTGAGCACAGCAGCCACTCAAATCTAAGGCAAATGTATATATTTTACAAATTTACAAGGATATTATCTGCAAGTATGAATTCACAATATTCAGAGATTTGATTGCACAATTAGCTTCACGGTTGAGTGCCGGCTGAACATGCGTTTAAGAAAAGTTTCTGCTAGAATCAAAATGAAGTATCGAACGTCCAGGCCTCGTTTTGACGAAGCGACAATCGCCTTGCAACCTTTCAGTGCGTCATAAACTACAATGGATCATTTGGCCACCAAATTCCGCCTGTACATTTGGGCAGTACTTGAAAATAATATGAGAAAGCCATCAGTATCCCTATCCCTCCTACTGGGATCCGCTGTACATATGTAGTACAATGTGACGAGAAATGCTGGATGAGCTGTACTTTCTTGCTTGGCCCTTCTCATAACAACCCCCATATAGATTCAAAAATGAACATTAATTGAAGAAATGTAATAAATAAAACATAAGAATATGAAATATGCCATCATGCATTCCATAATAAATATATTCAAAGGCTAAAATAATGCAAATATTTGTAATGTGAACAAACACTTGTGAAATATGGCACACTAAATTCAGTATTCTAATTGAGCAAGACTTCGATTATTTCCATTTTCTTATAACTTAGTAACAATTCTGTATTTTTTTAAAGAATTCATAAGTATTTTATAAGAAAAAAATTGTGAACTTGGAAATTTGAATTCTGATTGAGTTTCTTGACTTAACCATTACAGTTTTAAGATATATTTTCAGCTTTTTTTTACACTATTCAGTTCCACTTCATAATGGATCATAAATCATTATCAAACATTTAAATCACCTTCATGCTTGACTAGTAATTAAGTGAAATAAAATTTAAAATATTGAATGTAGGGTATAGAATTTCTACTAAAATTTTTGTAACAATTTTCAATATTGTTTGGAACAAAAAATTATCTATGACAGAACAAAAGTTTAACATACTTTCATTAAAGTATATTTGTGAATCCGAAATAAAAACTTAAAAGCATCAAAAGTTTAAGTATTCAAGTAAAGTATTAAGATTCAAGAAAAGTAAGTTACGTGTGAAGTAAAAGTTTTAAGTATTCAAATTATTTCTAAGCAACCACAAATCGAAAATTACAATTATTTGGTATTTGCAACGAGCATAGTCATATACACCTAATGAAAAGGAAGCCCGAAATCATAAAACTAGGCAGAGATTAACCAATTACAGAAAAAAGCACCAAACTAAAAGTGATATAGGAAATGAAAGGAATTTATGTATTGTACTATTACAAAAAAATAGTAAAATTCAACTTTTCCTTAATCATACATCCTAAACTTAAACACATCAATTTATACAGGTTACACTTCAGTGAACTTGTAAAAATAAGTAGTTGGGTATTCTGTATGCACATTTAACAACAATGCAACTGTAAATTAAAATTTCTCTTATGAATTTGACTTTCACATCTAAACGCTTTTCGGGCATTTCGACTAGTAATATTGTTAATTTGCTGATTGATTATTTTCATTCATTGAAATTCTGTTAATATAAAAACTTTCTTTTATAATTTTTTTATAAAATAAGAGATCTTGAATAGATTAATTCAAAGCAATTATTTCAGTTTCTACAGAAATATATACAACATAATTTTGCTCTTTGTTACACCATAAAATAGGGAAATTGCAAAACAACATTAGCACAACCTGACATTGAATTAAAATCAGTAGTGTCAGAAGTCCAATTTGCATCAATATACAATACAATACCAAAATTAGAATTATCTGACTTTTTATAAATTCATTTGGAATTTACAGTACCTTTAAAATACCTCAAAAATTTTTAAATCCAGTCTAAATAATAATAGCAAGTTTCTCCTGAATTCGGCAGAGACAGTTCAAAGAAAATATCTATTTTCTACAGCAAGATACAGTAAAAACCTATTAATTCAAAGAAAGATCCTTCAAATAGTTGACCATTTGCAAAATCTGCTAAAATTGGCTTCTGTTTCATTTTTGATTATCTAGTGAATCTGAAATAATAATTCTTATTGAAACGATTTAACATTAACATGCTATCCTCTTGATGAAGTCACAGTTCTATTGGTGAAATACCAGTCTAGTTCTTAGACATTCAATAGCAAGTTCAGATTTAAACATCTCAAATTCACTTTGCAAAATATTGATGAAAACTGACCTTTCAACTTCGTCCATCTCTCAATAAAGTGTCGACATATTTGCATAAAAAAAGCAAAATATTTCTCGCTTTTTTTTTTCGAATGAAAACACGCGGATATGAAGTAGACTACTTGCACTTCACCCTTCTTACAAATTACTAGAATTTGTGAAACTATCATCTTGGAACTTGCTTGAGACCTCATACAAACTCTTAAATCTGCACCACACTCTTCCTTTCCCATTAGCACAACCATATGTTTGGCTCCTGTGTATATGTATATATATAATGTATATGTAGATTTGGATAGATATATTTGTAACTGCTTCATTTCTACTGCATCGATGGAATTATTTTCTAACCACATAAATTCAAACTTAAAACCACTGATAACAATAACTTAACTGTTTTAAACTGCTGCCCAGACGATGCATTAGTTTCGATTCCAGCATCATTCGAGAAAGAAGGAAATCCACTTTTTGATTTATTAAAATGACGCGAATTTGCTTTTTCGTCCATTTTATGCTTTATATTTTTCTTAACGACGAAGCTGCGCCGTACTTCGCACCAAAGTTCATGGCTCATACTTGCGGACAATATATATATATATATATATATATATATATATATACGAATATTCATTCAGAAATGCTGTCTTCAAATCCATGTCATAAGAATGCAAACTTCCTTTGAAGGATGAGGACAAACCCAGTCTTAAAGGTGGGACAGTGATGACTGAAGAAAAATATTTCAGTCTAATTCCCTCATTTATAATAACATGGGCTTCCAGACTACCTTTCTTTAACTTTTAAAAATACCTTAACAGGCAATTGTCTGTTTTTCCTTTTCAGGTAATTCGACTAAATCCAAAACATTATTAGTCTCTATGAAATCATTTCTTCATCCATGGCAGTCTCCGAATTAGATTTTTCTTCTGGAAAAAATTTAATGTCATCATAAATTAAATATTCATATGCGGCAAAACTTCATTAAATGAATATTTCATGGAGGCCTTCTTTCCTTTTGAAAACTTCAAAATTCTCGATATATCTCATATAGTTCTTTCCCAAATTCTTTTGATTTGATAACAGTTCCATTTTTAATCATTTTCAGTTCCTTTTTTTTCACCAAGAAGTGTCTTTTTTTTTTTTTTTTTTTTTTTTGCTTTTTAAGTTCCGGAATTTCATAATTTATCAGCAATTATCTTCTTATTATCAAAGCTGACGTTTCTGGAAATTGTAACCATTCTTGCCACAGAATCCAAACCATTACATTCCCTACTTGAATATCCAAAGCAAATACTTTTCTTTGATTTTGTATCCCATTTTTTTTTCTTCGGCCATCAGCAACTTTGACACAAACAACTGATCCAAAAATTCGTTTTTTACTTAAATCTGGTTTTATAGAATATTTCAGTTTGTCAGGAGCATAGTCATTGATACTAGTATTTAGAATTCCATTATATAAGGAAACAGGTGCTTGGATCGAAATCGTACAACTGGCTCAAAAGAGTTCTTAAAGCTCTTTCTTCAATTCCACTTAACTTAGGAACATACATTGCTGGATAAAACTTTGGAGACCATCTAATACTAAAAAGCTACAAATCATGTAAATATGTGCTCTCCGACTTAATTTGAAGGAACAATAAGAAGCAAATATGAGTATCAAAAACTGTTTAATACCTCCAAAATTAAAATATTTACAGAAAATACATGAAAATAGATCGGCAAAACTTTGGCTACTACCAAATTAAATTGTCGGTAATATCATGGGATTTTGGTGGTTCGTAGGTCATTAAGATATTTTAAGCTGTTATATTTACCTTCAACAGCCTTTATCAGGAGATTACCAAAGCTGAAGATGACATCTAAAGTTATGACGCCGCCACCGCCCATTTTACACTTCATTCGATACGGTGCGATGACAGTGTCATCTCTATGTTCGACGTATGAATTGACGCTGTCAGATCCATAGAGGAAAATTCCTTTCTCCTCTGTGAAATCCACTTGCTTGAAGTCCATGTATTCGACAATAAGTTTGCGTACGAACTTGAGACACTCTTCCCTGTGTTTCGGCGTTAACGGCAGTTATTTCTTGAGTCTTACATAGTTGAAATCTTGTTTAGCTTACATTCGATAAATAGCTCGGCGTGAGGCTTTACGATACGCTGAAGACCAGTTCACCTTGTCCTATTAATTGGCGTGTCATGCTCCTAATATTCCTTTCAACACGGACGGACAAAGCTTCAGGACATCCGATCTTCCTCCATGTTTTCCTGCTCCAAGTCTTGAGTACCCTGAGGACTGTATCCTTGGAAACATTTGCTTGGATGGCTATTTTCATGAGACTTTTAAGCTGTCCATACAACCTTATAATTTCGGCACGTTTCTCTTCAGAGATCACCCTTAAAGTCTTTAAATTGCTGCCCCTTTATTCCACCGCTAAGCTATACAACTAATTATGGATCACTTATATTTATATAAAATGTTTCCAAACCTCTTAATGGCAACCAAAGTTTTGGCTATCCATTTTCATGTATTTTCTGTAAAATATTTTCATTTTGAGATAATTAACATTTTTTTTTATATTCTTATTTACTTCTTATTGGCCCTTCAAGTTAGGGCGAGAAACACATCCGTACATAATTTATAGGTTTTTTTTTTCAGAATAATGTTGGCGGCAAAATTTTGTCCAGTATTGTACAATGGACATGTATCAATATCAACACTTACTTTCTTGCAACCTTCCATAAATCTCCTGACACATACTCTTTCTCATTATCATATCGAATTCTTGTGACAGTATCATTTTATTTTAGAAATTTCTTCAATTTTATAACAATATAGCATTTCTTTCTTCACAAAAACAAGAATAATCGTCTACCAAAGTTAAACCATAGCTCTCAGGTGCTAAAACTGCTTGTTCAACAGGCCCGCATAAGTGTGAATAAATCATTCTCGGGACCGAAGGACTGTTTAAAAATTTAGATCTCATGAGGTTTTTTTCTTAAATAGTTGATTGCCCAAAAGTACAAGATATTTTTTCCTAGCCACTTAAATTCAGAAATAAAAATACTTTTACATTAACTTCTCAGTTCTGTGGCTTTGGGTTTTTTTTTCATGCCTCAAGTGTCTAATTACAATATTTATTTTACTGTAAATTTAAATGTCTAACATTGATTAGAAATCAAACCAAAAACTGAAAATCAAAAATCTAAAAAGATTGCATTTATATTAATAATATGTATATATTGCTCTTTCTACTATCTCACTAAGAACCGGTAAATTGTCTCTAAAGGGATATCCGAGCATTTATTTTTTCAGTTAGTTCAAATAGAAGGGAACAAGTTCTGATCTCTTTTCTTTAATCATTTAACAAAATAGTCAATTCATTTGGTTTCAGTCAAATGACAAACTTAATTATACATGTCATCTAACATCTAACTTTACATAATCTAACGCTAAATTGCCATGTCCTCTCCGTTCCTCTAAGATGTGTAATTATTCCAGAATTAAATTAGTACATGGCACTTGATGTGAAACATGTAAATATAAATATACTCCATTATGTTTATTCCTGATTTCTACAAAATATTTAATCTCGATTAAACATGATAAAGATAAAATTTTTCATTTGGGGGGGGGGACTGAATGTAATTTATTCTGCAAATAAGAATACCGCTTCTTGCATAGATATACGACTTTCGTTTTAAAAAAGTGGAAAATGCACCCAAATTTACGTCCAAATAGTCAAAAACCTCACTGACTTATAAATATAAATTATGACGATACACTTCTTGATCTATTTGCTTCACAATTCACTTTTATTCTTGTTTCATAAAACTTTGAATCTTTAAAGAGAGAATTTAAGGACCATCAAAAGTCCCAACTTGTAGCCTTTCACTGCTCTGCACAGAAACGATTTACAAATGCATAAAAAATAGTCTTCATCTTTATTGAGTGTTATGTTTCATTAGCAAAGTTGTATATAAAATGGTATAAGAGTTATCTAAATTCTACTAACCAATGCTTCGCTAATAATATTCGTTGTATCTACAATCAGCATTTCTTTTAAAGGCCATTTCAGTTTTTTTTCAGTGATCATGTATCCTATTTAACCACAAGCAAATGATACAAGATTACTTCGTTTGTCTGCTTTATTGCCCCAATAGGAAACTGACCATCTTTAGATAAACATAAATAGAATACTGATGCTTCTGATAGCAGATTGTGGGGCACAGATCACCATACTGATTCAAAATCAATTAGGCGATTCAAGAAAAGTAATATTCTTATTTAATTTTATGTGATTATAAAAGCCTTTCATATTCACATGACAAAAAAAAACATTCAACATGAAGATTGACAAGTTCTCTCCATATCAATGGCACACTAAATTATCTTTTCTTTTGCCCTTTTTCTCGCTACTGTAAACGCTCTACAAAACTTTTTCATATTCCACTAAAATATTGGGCGCATGCATTACGCATTATTTCAGAAACAAGAGCTAATTCCGAAAAGTAGCATCAGTTTTGAAATTAGCAGCCTTGAAATACTCTAAAACCGTTAAAACTTCCTTGACAAATGATTAAAAAAATATGTTTAGCGCAATTATCAATAAGCACTTAAAGTGAGCTTCTATCAGTATTAGTTAATTTCTCATCAGTATCTTTGAAATACTATCATTCTAGTTTAATTACTTGAATACAAAATGTAGCATCTTTTTGTCGCATAATGTAAATACATTAAATCTGCAATCATATCTATTATTTTTCTCATTAGCAATGCAATGTAAATTGATTGGTTTTTAATAATAGGATTTCGTGATGAATAATAATTTTGTGCCTACAAAATTCAAAATCGTTTATGTCATTAGCATGATTAATATAATACACTTAATCATAATTTTGTAGACATCGTATTGATGCTGCATCTGAAATCGTTACTTCTGATGAGAAACTTTATCGTTACGAAACAAAGTGATACTTTTGTTTAAAAATTTGTACAAAATTTTAAATTTTTCGATAGTTATTATTAAAATACAATAAATAACATATTACATGGGTTGGAAATTTAATAATAGAAACCATATTATTACTGGCGATATGGTATTTGTATCAGTTTGAAACTTTATAAGCCTTCAATGAAGTTATCAGCATAATATGAAACTAGTTTCTAGAGATATAGAAATCATAAGAAACCAGTATCTGGTTAAATTAATGTTTAATCTGTTAATGATTAGAATGGAATGGCTTGTCTTTTAAGAATCTCTGAAAAGTTTCGGTAACAACCCATGACTGGTTTTCTCGTTTGTTGGAGCTAATAGTTATTGTATACAAATTTAAGTCCCTATGATAATAATTTGTTTTCAAAAAAGAAAGAAGCCCTTGTTGACATTAGCTATCGAACTGTTTTAAAGATTTTAAAACCGAAAAATCATTCCTTGAATAGTATTGGTACTCCTTAAAATGTTTTATGATTTCTACATCGTTGTAAACAAGTTGTGTACAATGATGATGACTTTGTTAAAAGAATACAGACGCTTCAAGTCAGTGCCAATGTCGTATCGACTGTAATTATATGGTTGACACTATTAAATTTTTATTCTTCGTAAATTAGGTATAAAAATACTGTAGAATTCTATCTCTAACCTAATATGGTGAACGGGCAGGCCGGATAATAAAAACACTAGGTAAAAAGAATTCTATATAAGTTCACTTCCTATTCCATCCATGCTATTAAAATCACAATTTTTATATCAAAGTCCTCTATTATTTATATTTTAAATAATATAGACCAAACTTTATAAAAAAAAGTAATGTATTAAAAATTTATTACAGAAAAGGGAAGTCCAAAGGAATAAAAAAATTAAATATGTTTTTTGGTAAATTTTATAATATCTAACTTAATGGGAGAAAAATAAAATCGCATACACAGTTCAATAATAATGCATACACTTTTAAAATTAAAAAGATATTAAATTGAAACATAGGCTTAGTTCTTACATATAAAAATATATTGATGCGATTATGCTACATTAAAGTGAAAAAAGGGGCCTAAGATGGAAGAATGCAAATCGACTCTTTTTAGTTTTGAAAAAAGTCTATGATTGGCGAATTTCCTCTCTTTTAACCATTTTGCTAATTTTTATAAGGAGAATTGTTTCATAACTAGAGACCTAATAGTACGGACTAGATGCGATCCAGATAATCGAGAGTCTACAGTATTTTATTTTCTTAAATAATAACAAAAATATTTAAATTTCGTTAATGATACTCAAGTTTTATATCCGATTCTTGATATTGCTCATGAGTACAAATAACAAAAAAATGTCAAGCATTTAGGTAACATTTATATTTTGTTCCTTTTATTTCAACTTCAGATAAATCATTGGAAGATGCCTGGTACAAAATTAGGTAATCTTTATAAAATAATTTACTGTAGATAGAATACAAGAGATTGATATAGTTTATAGGTAATCTACAGAAGATCCAGCTATCAGGTCTGACCAAATTGATCATCATTGTCATAATCCAATTATTTCTATAAATCATATTAAATATATCAAAAAAGGCTTCTTTTTACGAAATTCTTTAACGTGATTTTTAAGAATGCAATAAATCTACATTTTATTCGCATATGTAAATATGTATGCTAAGAATATGATAGCTTCTGCAACAAAGACATCCCATGTAAAAAAAAATCTGCTGTAGCGTTCAACTAATTTTTCATTGTATTTTTATTTAATATCTTTTTCAAAGGTATATAAATGTATGCGCGTGAAAACCTTTAAGCGGCTATTAAACACACTGAGTGCATCAAAGGTTTTGAATCCATCATGTAATTAATTTTAATAAAAGTATAATCCTTGCATAACTTCTTAAATGCTTTAATTTTCTTTTTTTTTTCCAGGGCGCCGGGTGCACGGCGTTAGTCGTTGCAGTCATCGCCCGAAAACTCGAGCTGAGCAGAGCAGAGAAGCACGTCCACAACTTCATGATGGACACTCAGCTGACCAAAAGGGTGAGAAAATATAATGACTATTCCCATTTTTATCCTTTATTAAAATCAATAGCGAACAGACAAAGCAAAAAAATCTACTTTTCTTATACAGAACGACTCGACAAGCATTAAAGACCACTCAAATATACCAAATTAATTTAGTTGCATAGAAATATACAGGCGGAAACGCCACATATCCACTCGAGATGACGTTATTTGGCATCGAAAGCGTATATAAAGTACTCTAAAATTACACAGTTCTGAGAAAACAGGCAGGTTGAAAATGAATAAACGATGTGTCATGTCCAAGATTTCCAAAAAGCCGTTATACCAAGAACTGCTTAGGCATTTGCACCGGAAGTTATATCAACTGTCATCTTCTCCTATTGGGATTGTTGATTTAATTTCACATAATTTTAGTTAAAATGCGTAAACAATTCATGAGGGAACATGCTCTGTTCTAAAAATTTGTAACAATAAAAATCTCTATCTCTCTTTCCCATTAGCTGTCACGCGAAGTAATTTTATGTTTTCCATCTAAAGACAATTGTCTAACTGCATTCTACATTTGTTAATCTTTGAATGGAACAATTTTGACTGGATAGCCTATTTACCTTCAGATAAATCAATGCACTGTTAGTTCACACGCGCATTATTAGTTAATACGCACATCCATCCCTATGCAGAAGTGATTTCTTTTGAAATGCCTCACTTGCATTTAAAGTCTATTGATGTTTTGAATCACCCTATTTACGTATATATTACCTGCAAATGCGTCCCTACTCATCTCCAGCTTTCCGTCAAGAAAGACATTTTTACATAAAACCATCACTAACATTTAACCTTAAACTTTAAATGAAAATCAGAAAATATAATGATTTTTATTTTTGTTTCCTTTAAAGTTAAGGAATGCTGCCGCCAACGTTCTCAGAGAAACATGGCTTATATACAAACACACAAAACTCGACAAGAGGGTAAACCAGTCGAAAGTTAGAGCTCATCAACGCAAATTCCTCCTAGCTATTTACTGGTAAGTTGATCTGTACTTCTTTATAGTAATATGCTTCTGTTGCTTGGGCGTGTGGGTGGGTGTTGATAGCCAAAAATACTACCACTATTAACCTGCGTTTTAGCATACACTTAGAAACCTCATGCCGTAAGTATAATTTCACTCATGCTCATTTCTCATTGTGATTTACATTTATAAATACCATCAATTGCGTAGAATAAGTGTGGTTGCAAAGAATTCAAATATTTTAATGAAAATTAGAAGACGTAATATTCAAACAATGTAACTTTCAAAATAATCTTACAATTTCTATAATGCAATACCTTTCCGGAGAGCTCGGCTTTGTATTGTGTTGCTAAGTCAACGGTAATCATTTTTGTAATCCATTAAAAGTCTACACAAAATGAGGCTACTACACTCACTCCTTTGGATTATAAAATAAAAACCAAGCATATGTTCACTACACATTATCAATCGGAACTTCAAGGAAGAACAAAAAACGATGAACAGAATTGATTTCGATTATTTCATTGCAAAAAATCATTTAGCATTGCGGAATAACAAGTCTATACAATTACCATAATTATATAACAGCTTTTTATTTTTTTTTCTGAAGTTGGTAAAGCCTTAAAAAATTCTGATTTAATCATTTAGTAAGTTACGTTAGCTCGTTTATAATTTCTGTTTCAATCAAATGATAGCAATGCTCTTTTACTCTCATATCAACAATGTAATTATTTAGCATAAATTCTAAATTTTCTGTCCTCATAAAATTTTGAGTGTTTGGATTTTTTTCATGGACTCTACATTGATTTTTTCCATAGACTAGATGTTTACATTGATTGTCTGTATGTCTGACTAATGGGCATTAACTTTATTTTTTATAGTCTCAGGAAAGTGAAAATGGATCAAAGAAAACTTATGGATAATGCAAACACCATCACAGATATGGCAAAGGTAATATTTTGTGTGGATTTTTTGTTTAATTGTCATTATTTAATTACCTAGATTGTGCAATTGGAAATACTAAAATACGCTCATAATTATATATTTCTTTAATCATACATCGTTTCGAAGAGAAAGCCAGTAACAAAGATAGGAAAAATTATCATTTTCATTAACTTGGAACTACCACGTCTGAATACAAAAGCAATCTTTGCTTATATTTCAAAGCGTCGTTGATTATTTTTATTCCAAAATATTCCAGGTAATATCTTTATTTACATTCATATTGAAAGTAGCAAAAATAATTTCGTTTTTAATTTTTATGGTCCAAATAATTTTCATTTGCAAGGAAAAAAAACTAAACCTTTATGCTATATAGTTAATTTGATGAAAATTCACAGGTGCAGAAAATATGAAAGGATATATTCAAGTAATAATTTCAATTTATGCGCGTTCTAAAAATGAATTCTTTTCTAATCCTTCTAGTTCAGGCTTCACATTTTTTGAGTTGAGTAGGTTCTTATTTTCCTACGATGATCTCTAAATACTAAAAACCAAAAATTCTTTCTCTGCAAAATTCCTTTCTAATGCTGAGTGAGTTCAAAATACAGAATGGTTATAATTAAAGTGATTCTACTCAAACTTATATAGAGACCGTCCTAGTTGACGTATTATGTTGAAACTTGTAGTTTATTATTTGGATCATGGAAAAAAATCTAAAAATTAATAATTCAATTTTCCACTACCAGTTGAAAAAGAGGCTCATAAAGGACAAAAAAAAATTTTGAAACAAGGCTTTATTTAATCACATCACTTGTTAGTGCGCATTCTATTTACGTCAATCACGTATATCATGAAGTCTTTTTTGAGAAATTGCAGCAGCATGTAATTCTTGCTTTCACTTCAGACAGATTCTGTATGCTTTAATGAATCCCCAACAGCAGAAATCACAGAGATTCGAGTCTGGAAAACGAAGAATCCAGGCAGTCGGAAAATATTTCGAAATTACTGAATCATCACCAAAGTAAACATGAAGCAATTCCTCTATTTACAATATGGGGTGTTGCACCATTTTGCAAGAGCTCAGTGGTCCCAAAATACTCGAGTTTTTGTGAAGTAAGAATGAATTGGTGCCTTAGAAGCTCGCAGTATGGCAGAACCTTTGATGGAACGCCTTTTAGGTCTTTGGGAATGTTCAAAGAAAAAGAAGCGAAGAATGAAATCAGCTGTACAACTGTACCATATAGAAATGTAATCGGAATGCAGATGTTGATAATGTACAACGTTAGGACCCTATATGCGACATTCTGAGAATTCCCTGCTCCATCTAAGGTAAAATGCATCTCATCTGATTATAAAGTGTGTGTCCAAGGTCATATATTGTCAACGACTATTCTGGTTAAAAACCAGGAGGCAAAATCCATACGTTGTTCTGGGTCTGGGTCTTAACTTTTCTTACCTTAGACCAGAGGAGATGCAAACAAGTAACACAGCTCGAGCACTTGTCAAAGAATATTGGAAACAAGACACTCTTTCAACCTCAGGAATAACTAATTCTTCCACTCTTTCATTCTAAATCCATTTCCATCCTTTTTCTGGTAGCACACCCTCTCTTCAAATTTAGTAATTATCTTTTACAATCCATTCTTCGTGATAGGAACTTTTCACAAGCCTTTCAAGCGTCGACATTTTCTTAATGCAGCTAAACCATTATTGCAATTCAGTTTAATGACCAGTGAATTATGATTTTAGATAATGACTACTGACATTTTTTAAACGGCCCTAATTTACATGACGACCATTTTACACTGCATAAAAAGCACCATTTAGTGGTCAAATTTTAAACTATTATTATTAGTTTTTAGTTTTTTTCCCCCTATGATCCATACAATGCATAAATCAAGTTTCAAAGAAGTACGTCAATCGAGCTCTACGTAGGCCTCTATAGGGTCACTTTTAATTATAACCATCCTTTACTTACACACTGACACTGCTTCCTGTTTTCTACGTTCCTCTTTGGACTACGTCTTCTGCTGACCATGGCTCTTACAAAGAAATATTAATACTATATAAAGATTGGAATATTTTTATAACATTATGAAATTATTTAAGAATGTCACTCTTAATTCTTCTTTCAAATAATGTTTTATTTACATATAATTTTAATACGATTCTCATTCATTTTAAGGAGTAATTCTAGCTTCTATATTTTCTTCGCTAAAAAAATTCAGTTAAGGAGCTCTACGATAAAAGAAATAGTGTCAAAATGATAATCATTTTATCTTTAATGCTCAACTGACAGGATCCAAAAGAATTTTTATCTGTAATAAAATACCGACACTTTATTGTAGCATCTTTTCTAATATCAAGAAGCATATATAGTAAATATATTTTACTCAAAATATAGAATATATTTTTTATCTGCAAGAACCTCTTCTAGTAAGTCCTGCTTTAATTACTTTTGTTGCGTAAATGAAGCGTGGTGAGCACTTCTGGAAACTATAAATTCTTTGAAGTTTCACCATTGCCATTAACATGAAGGACAGCGCTTTTTCGTGATAACTTAATGTACACTGGTGTGCAAAACTTAAGCAACAATGCAAATTTTAAGCAGATAGCCATGAAATTGCAGAAAAGGAGTTCTTGCGATCAGTACAATGAACACGTAATTCAAGAGAAAGGTCATGCGTATGCAAATATCAGGAACAAAACGTCACAGGTGACGTGAGCGTATGCAAAACACGTGCGGAAGGCGCGCGCAGCTCAACACTACAATAAAAGGAAGGACGGAGACGCAATTAAAGACATTCGCTGCAAGTGCACGTGAGTTAATTCGTGAAATATGGCTAGCAGAAATCACCTGGACGATTTCAAACGTGGAAGAATGATCGGAAAGTTGGAGGAGGGGCGTAGTGTGACCAGTGTAGCTGAAGAGTTCGGAATCAACAAAAGTGTCGTTTCGCGCGCTTGGAAAGCCTTCCAAACCACAGGTACAGCTGTGAGAAAGGTTGGTGGTGGCCGCCCCAGGAAAACAACTGCAGTGGATGACCGACATATCGTCCTGCAGGCGAAAAGAATCCGAAACCAGTCAGCAAGCGCCATTGCTCAGCAACTGAGTGCAGCAACGGGGCGACAAGTGTCGCGTTTTACTGTGTCCAGACGCCTTCACAAAGGTGGCCTATTCGCCCGCCGTCCTGAACGCTGCATCCCTTTGACAGTTTCCCACCGGCGGCACCGTTTAGAGTGGTGCAGGGAGCACAAAAACTAGACATCTCATCAATGGAGTCGTGTCCTCTTTACAGATGAGAGTCGTTTTAGTGCCACAAGCGATTCCCAACGTCAGTTGATTTGGAGAGAGGTCGGGACACGGTTTCATCCCAGTAACATCACGGAAAGAGACCGTTTCGGTGGTCCTGGAGTTGTCGTCTGGGGAGGCATTATGATGAACGGGTGGACTGAGCTCCACGTTTTCGACAGAGGTTCTGTAACTGGAGATCGCTATTGTCAGGAGGTGATCCTTCCCCATGTGCGTCTGTTCCGAGGTGCCATTGGATCAGACTTCGTTTTTATGGATGACAATGCACGGCCACACAGGACTCATGCTGTTGAGTTCCTGTAAAGTGAAGATATCACTCGAATGGATTGGCCGGCGTGCTCCCCTGGTTTAAACCCGATAGAACATGTGTGGGATGCTTTGGGGAGACGCCTTGCGGCACGATTACATCCTCCTGGGAACACCCGACAACTTAAACAGATGCTGATTGAGGAATGGGCACTCTTACCTCAAGAACTGTTGGACAATCTGGTGCTGAGTATGGGGAGACGGTGCGTAGCAACCATTGCAGTAAGGGGAGGGCATATCCCATACTAAGGAACATCTGCTTGCTGTTCTTCCTCTTGGACAGACAATCATGTGTAACGATACTATGAGTTCAATAAAGCCTTTTTTTGTTTGATTCCATACTGTATGCATTGTATTCATTTCTGCACAACTATTCTTTCGTCATTCTTTCAGAACAAAATGCTGTATCTCATTTCTGAATTTTATGTCTCTCAGATGATTTCTCGTGAAGTTATGACAAAAAACATACCTGTTGCTTAAGTTTTGCACACCAGTGTTATATTCTATATTCTTTCTATACTTATTTTTCATGTACATATCTAAAGTTTTTCAAAAAAATGTCAAAGGATTTAAATTATTCTCAATGAAGTATATGTATTAGTTATTTTTTCATACGTGTTTCTATTTTTCTTATATTTTATCCTAGACTCAGAACTCTGTTTTTGAAATGGTATCTGAAATGAATCAACGGCATGAGGTATTAGAAGAAAGAGTGCTGTCCTTAGAAGATCGTCTCCAAGTTATTCAAGAACAGTTAGAAGCACTTCCGGATGTATTGACTAAAGCTTTGTCAGCACTTCCGTCGATGAATTCCACTGAAAGTCAACCAGCAGGTAGTACCCAACAGCGACAACCGTCATCGCAACAACCAAGTAGTCGGCATACATTTTTGCATCCTGATGATGCAGCGACATTGGCAAATCGACCCAATTGGACATCAGTGAATTTAGGAGGTAGTAACAGGACTCCTGTTCCACCAACGTTAGTGCCCCGCGCTTTATCTACTGAAAACTGAACATTCTACTTCAATGAAGATTCAACATGAACATGTTCATGAGAATTACTGAGTTAACTTATTTAAGAAAGCATATTGCTTTCTAACTCAGGACCACGATTAACAATGGATAAAGGTCCGAAATTTCAACTAGAAACTGTGAAATAGTGATCTTTATTTCATTTATTCCACAACATGTAAGTCATTAGACTCATCTCAATACAAGAAAAATTGCAGAACAAAAATCTTTATTTCATTTAGAGAAAAAATAGCTCGAAACAAGGTTGATGAATTTTTTGCTGATTCAATTTGGGTCTTGAAAGTTCATTACGAGAGTGATGAATTTCATTGATAAGCATTAATGCAGCAAAAAACAGCAGATGTGGCCGTACAGAATGTTAAAACAAGCACGCACAATAATTAAATGCACTGACACTGAGATTTTTTATTTTTAATTCATAAAATTCATTGTTTATTGTGGAATAATCCAAAAAATAACTATCACGCTGATTGCAGTTAAGTAATCACGCTCAAAACTACCATAAATCTAAAAAGATTTTGCTTATCACTTTTAATCAGTACTTTATGGTAAGAATTTTAAATATTGTAATTTGTTCGAAAACTATTTAGTTTTATTCTAGTAATTATTTGTTTTCGCTTTTTGCTTCATAGTTTAATAAAATTTTAATCAAAAATTGTTCAGAAACAGAATAAAAAAATCAACATTCTTAAAAATAGATAAATAATCTATGGCAGAATGTGTGAACGTAGTATCTGAGAAACATACTCAAAATAAGATCGGTAAATACGGATTAAGTATTTAGAAATAAAAATAGCAAACGAAGTGTGCTTTTTAGTTATATAAAGATTGAGTGGTTACGTTCTTTAGCAAGAATGCATAAAATTATAAGATCAATGATTTTGTCGTAAGTGAAAGAAAAGAAATTATACAAAAATTTGCTCTGCTGAACAATTCCAAAGACAGTACTCTGAAAGAATCATCAAGATGTATCACACTGTCATTCAGCCTAACTTTTACAGCAGTAACGACGTCCATGGAATGAACTAACTTCCTGGTGCTTATATTCAGAGAACTCTGGAGCGAATCGCATAACTAAAGGCCTTATTTTGCTTAAAGAATTTCACACATTTAATACACGTTCGATCAAAAAATCAAGCCAGTTGACACTTGCTTTGTAAAGAAGTTATGTTGCGACTTTTTTGTGCTTTGCAGCAAGTTTCTGTTCATTGATGCGACCTGCAGAAGACCGTGTCGTATATATATAAATATATATATTATTGCCTTACGCTTAGACGTTTAATATATTTCACAGAGTAAGAGACTTAGCAAGCATTGTAGATCAAGACTCCTAATTTTTAATTCCAAGATTCATGTGGAAACTTGGAAATGGTTATTCGGAATACTAGTACCCTATGATTAGCTGTTTCAAATATTTATATAAAATATGGGATAGGAAAATCCTGTGTAAATATGTGAGTGAAGCTTAGCAAGTAAGATGATACTTACATGCTCTGTTGTAAAATCACATAAAAGATGGTACAGTAGCAGAGCAGCAGGTAAATTTAAATGGACTGCAGAATGTATTTTTCGATATATTAATGTGATATGAAAGAGGTGCCGATTATATTGACCAAATATACCATTTGCAAGCACAATAAATGATTTATTTGCTTAAAATGTCTGACATATAAATACCATGGAATACTTTTATTTTATAATGAACTTGCTTAAAATCAGCTGTAACTTCAGAGCTTTTTTTTCCTTTATTTATAATTAACTAAATATTGAGGATTCATGATGCGCAAAACAAATGACACATTTTAAACATCAAAACATCTGAAGACAAGAATTGTCTTTAAAGTAGAATTTCTGTAATTACTTTGAGAAGAAATCAAATACAAACATTTTATATAAAACTTATAAGCAAAGCTCTCGCTCATGCTGTAAACATTTTGAATTATGACACATTTTAAATTAAACTAGGCAATCTAAAACCGTTTTTAGTTCTACTTTAAAGTAAAAGCACATTCTATCGGCGTTTTTTCACACACTAATCTTTGCATTTTTATGAACAAGTAACACATCTTATTAAACAAATGTTATTAGCTTAATTATTTCAAAAACATCAAAGAGAAAATTTATTCATCTTTTTTATTTATTTTATGCAATGAAACACGTCTTTCATCGCGAAATAAAATATTTTAACTTCATAATGAAGGAAAAGGATATGCAAAAATGTTCTCATTATTTAATTCTTTTAATGAAACATCTGAATTTCTTAGTAAAGCATTTTTGCATGAAAGTAACCTTAAGAAGCTCAAAGAACAAGCTTTAAAATATGATGGTGTAATACCAGCGTTTGCTAAAAACTCGTACTTTCTATAATAAATAAACTTTTGAAAAAATGAGCAGTTTTAACTCTGCTTTAAATATTCAAATTTTGCTTTATTAAAAGATGCAACAATGCAAAAACAGTTCTAAATCTATGGAGCTTCGATAATGCAGGACTTTTCTCTTAGACAGTATAGGATCTTGTAGTAATATAAGAGTTTCACCATTTTAATGCCTAAGGTTTCATTTGGAATCAGGTAATTTAGGTTTCCTTTTTGCAGCCAAGTCATGACCTATACACTTATTTGAAGATCTTAGCTTAAGAACTGCAAAAGGTATTTAAAAACTCGCTATTTTTATACATAATTTTAGCTGAGTTAATTCGCACTTAACAATGTAACTTATTAGCAGGACTTGAAAAGTAACAATATATTCAGCGTAGTTTAATTATAAGCTATATTAAATCATCAAATTTTTAAAAATTGAAAAACTAAACATATTTGTTTCGGACTCAAAAAGAGTTTATGAAATATTATTTTAAAAAATACCATCGTAACTGAAAACTCCTAATTAGAATTTTCAACAGGAAAATTCCTCTCTACTCCATTCGATCTTTAATAATCATTTTCAGTCAAATTTTTATCAGTGCTGTCAGCTTAAAATCTGATTACATCTAAAATGAATCACATTTACAAATGTAGAAATTTCGAAGTCTCTCTCTCTGAAGTTCTGTGAATAAACATGAATTTTAAAATATATCCGTAAAGAACTTGACTTTGTTATATTTTGCATCATATCAAAAATGATCATTATTTGAAAAGAGTGTAAGAATAATTGTCATTTACTGTGAAGTTATCGAAACGCATTTTCGTATCAAAATGGATTGTACATGAAGAAAAATTAACTATCCTCTGCACTGTAAAATCACTACTCAATCCAATTTATTTGATATACTTATGATGTTTATATCTCTCGTAGTATAGACAGAAAAATTTATATTATATATTGCTTACCAAATGTATTTTAATCCTTTCACTGCTGAATATAAGTTTTTCCCAGTTTTGTCCTCACTGCAAAAAGGAATTTTATTTCAATATATTCCTGATATTATTGCATACCACAAAATTCTCATATTCCTCCATTATATTTTCAATCAAAAATTTCTATAGATTCTTTGCTTCGCACTATCCATACATTTATGATTTTATTGCGAATATATTCTTTTCTTTAGATATCTTATTACAATCCTAGCAGTGAAAGGTTTGAATTTCCTGTTTGTGTAAAACACATACGTCTTTTCTGTGAAACATAAGTTGAATGTAAAGTGCTTTATACTTCGGGTAAATCAACAAAATTTAGATATTTTAGAAAACTATGACACAAAAATTAAAGTGACTCCAGAAACAGCAGGTATGAAAGTATCCTTGCATGAGAAAGAGTTACTTTCTTAGATCAACGATGGTTTGTATTTTTTTCCAATTTTTTTTCTGTTAAATAAGTCCCCGTTTATATTTTTTTTATATTTATACTTTCAGGATTTCATGCTTTTATTACCCAAATGGTTAATATTTTAAATTAAAATCCTTGAAAATATTATAAAATAAAATGATAATATTGTTATAGTATAAGTTTGGTGATGTTATATGTGAAATTACTGCAAAATCAGTTTTAATAAAAATCGCCAATGAATCGTCTTCTAATAGGAAAAATTAAATCACAAATTTTTAGGCTATTTCACATAAGCCAGTCCATATTACATGTATGTAATAAAATAAGACGTGATATTGAAGCATACGTATTTAAAAAAAATCTGTTGATAAACAAAAAAGTAAGTTAAATATATTTATTTGGAAAATTTTATTGAAGTGTTGCAAATCAAGATAATTTTCTGGGGTATCTCTGCTAACCAGTGCTGAAGATTGATTTGTTGCTCAATATTTTTGAGACCTCGAAACTCATATATGCAATTTCATTTGTAGTATGTGCCCATCTCAGATAAAATGACCTAAAATTACGGATAAACGGGAGACTAATATTTTTTTCCTTTCATTTAGTTCCAATTTTTTAAGAAATAAAAGTTTTATCAATAATAAAATGAAATAAATGAATAAATAAAAATTCATTAATAATAGAATTAAATTTTTTTAATTAACTAAATTGAATTTTGAAAAATTAAATAAAGAATGAATTTCCTCAGATCATATTATTTAGAAAATAATGTCGGCTTAATTTAGTAAATAATTGTAGATAATCTTGCAGCTCGTTTGGATATTATTGATTTCCTTGTAGGAATATGTTTCCATTTCCTCTAATAATATGGTAAAAGTTTCTGGTTAACTAAAAGTGTCAAGGGTTTTTAGCCTTTTTTCAGGTTTGACCTACAACCACCTAACATTTAAACTATCCCAGTAAAGTTTAGAAAATATGGCTACTTTATCTCAAAACGTTTCCCATAATTAAAAAAGAATCTTGTGTAAATTATAATTCTTAGTCCTATCCATACGCAAAGCACTGAAAATTATTTCATCTACTTCTGCAGATTTCTGCCAGCACATGAAAAAACTAATAATTGGAGAAACTTATAAAATCTTAAAATTACCTGCAATATCGAAGTTCTTTTTTATTCTAAATTATTAAACCACAAAACAAGCTTAAAATGGTCGAATTATGATTTATTGTTTTTCCAAAGCCTTGCTATCATGTTAAGATATTCAAAGAAAGAAATTTTTCAGTGTAATGATAAAATAATTTGAAATACAAAATATCTGTTTTGCTTTTTAGTATTTGGAGCATTTCAGAAGACATGAAGTTTTCTGAAAATGATGTCAAACATTTTTCTTTAAATTTTCTGTTCATTTAAAAACCTTAACTCTCTAGAATTCAGTTTCTTAGTTTAAAAAATCTTCTCGAAATCATGACTGATTATAAAGTTAAAATAATAATCATGTTCATAAACATTACATATCAATGCCCATGTCATTAAATAGAAATAAAGACGAGATTAGATAATATGTCAACTCATGTGAAAGCTGAAAATATTAATAGTATTAGATTACATAAATTAATGCTCTTATTTTAAATGCAGTAATTAAAAGTTATCTTCCAATATGAGGCAAGGCTTATAAAATATAGAAAATCGATTGTACCTTTTTCCTACGTTTTTTGCTGAAATATATGATCAATGTTAATTAGCCCACCATTCATTTTCTGAATGTAGTTTTAAATTTATTAAAATGATTAAATGCATAGAATTTATTTCATTTTAATATAATAAACTAATTTTAATTCTTGATGAATTTGAGTTATACCAGTTTCTCTCTGATAATAGCAAACACAATCGATTTCATTTAATATTGTTCAAAAAATTGCAGAGTAATTATTTAATACTATTAAAAGAATTTTTTCGAATATTTCTTAATTGAACTAAACTATTTGGCAGTTAAAAAACTGTCCAAATTTTCTGGCATTTTCTCAATTTTTGTTTATATAATTAAGCATTTACTTCAGGAAATAAACATTTATAATTTAAAATTTCATTGAAAATGTTTTTTAGCTGCTCAGAAAATTTTCTTAAAATTTGTATTTAGAAATTTATTAACAAAAGTATATTTGCCGCATTTTATTAACTGTATCAAAAATATTTCTCCACGAACTTGTATAAATCTTTCATTAATTTAAAAAGGAAAATAAGCAATCTTCAGATTTTAAGATTGCCTTTCAATGTTCATAATTAAATACACTACCAGATTCATAAAACGTATGTGTGTGTATTTTAATTTTTATTTTATTATTTTTAAAACTTTATTTTAAAAGTAGTTCAATGTAAAACTTACATTAATGCATAAAGATATCCTTTTCTGTTTTAAAATTGTTTAAAAAATAGTATCGATAGTTAATCAAAATCATCCTCTGTATGTTAATATTAAAAAAGCAAGTATTTTCATTTGAATCGAATATCAGAATGCAATTTTCTAAGTGTAATCATTTATATTCTTTATTTCCCAATTACTGAATTTGCAAATGAAAGACACAGTGAAAAATTATTAAAGTGATTTCTTACTATAACAATTACTGACTGGAAATTATCTTTTAATTGTACTTGTACAGTTCAAAATGATAAAGTTTCTAATTCATAAAATATTATATTACACGTTGATGCAATGTTAGACACTATCAATATATTTTTAATCAGGACTGAATAGTGCCCGTATATGTATTGCGTAATAAATATAAAATGTAAACATCACAAATATATCAACTATTAGCATCTAATAATTTTCATATTGAGCTTTGAAGTGTTTTTAATTATTATTATAATGCCTCATTTAAAAACCTATGGCAATTGTTTTATCAGAGAAACAATGTATAAACTCCTGCACATATTCTTAAAGGAAAGGATGTATCATATGGATAATAAACTATGGTAGATTATTTTCGAAAAAAAATGTTATAACCACTTCAATGTACACTTCCCACTACTTATTATAAATACCAAAATATAGATTTCATTCTTTTTCAAAATACAAATGTCATTATTTCTTTTGAATGCTAATATAAGCTTGGATGTGGCCTTTGCATTATAAAGATTTCCAGCTGTGATTTTACAATTAATATAGTTATTTTGACTAAACTGTGAATATATTTAAGCTATATTATGTATCCCACAATTACTTTTGTTTACATACTTCAAAGAATGGTAATATTAAGTTTTTGAGACTTATGTATATTTATATCCTTATCCGATGTAATAATTCACACTGAATTCATGTATAAAATTATTTAAACTGTATTACAAACACAAATTTCGTAAAAATAAAATGTAGAAATATTGATTATTATTCTTTTTATTCGCAGATTGCATTCGTATATGTATGATTAAAATGCACTCAGACACATAGTATTTTACATAAATAAAATATGTATCAAAATCTTTTAAATGCATAAGTTGTTTTTATTTTCCTGTCCTTATGGAAAGAACAGGTAGCTTTCTTTTCTTAGTTAATCCAACATACTAAAGAAAAAATTGTCATTTTAGAGAAACTTGCGTTCATTGCATTTCACAATGTTTATAGATATACCCTTTCGTGACGGGTATGTCATATATGCATCACCTACGAACGTCTCTCATAGCCGGGGGTACCATCCGTGCATTTCTGGAAATCGAACTCATGAAACGATAATGCATATGTACATTTTAAACTGGAACAATTTTTAATCACCATTAACTCTATCCGTTTTCATGTAGTCCATCTAAGAGTGTTAATTCAACTACGAACTGTTGAAAAGCACTTTGCAAAAAATACTGTCAATTATTTTCCTTACAAAATGTGTTAAAATAAAAATTGCATTTCAAGAAGTATGACCTTGAATGCCTTAGAAAAAATTCGTAAAATTATGATGATATTTTTAGACTAAGTGGCAGTCTTCCGCAGATCAAAGAGTAAAATAAAGAATTAGAATTTGACACGCATCCCGATATATTTCAGAATCTAGTTTCGATCACGCCAAATCACCACGAGCTAAGTAAAAAGAAAGTAGTAAGAAAAAACGTATTGATTTGGGAACAAATTTATTCTTATTTATTTTGCTGCGATATTTAAAATTTCTGATATTCTCAGAAAGTTTTTTTCAACCGAGTATAAATTAATAAAATACCTGCAAGAATAAATTGTTTTCTGAATTTACAAAAATTCCTTTTGAAGCACATCATCTTTAGTTGCGACGGGATTCATGGTCCTGAAGTACCCTAAAAAGCTTCAAACTAACTTCCTGTTTATTTCTAACTTATGGACAATTAAAAATCCCACCTTAATGATTACTTAGAAGGGTAGTGAACTGCAGGCTTTTATGTATCAGTTCGCAGGTAATCTATCCATTTAACTTGTTATCCTGCTGGTGGCAAGCCTTTTAGTGTGCTAACCACAGAAAGTGATCAACTTCTTGAGTTCAGCATTAAGGATGGTTGATGTTCTAGGAAATTATATTTTTCTGGAAAACAACAACTAAATGACAGACTTTGGCAAACATCAGTACATAAAACACTCAATTTTTCTCTTAGGCTAAACTGTTATCTCTTGAAAGAAGTGGGTGATTGGGATTTATAGCATCAAAGGCTGTGATCCCCCGTTTCCAGATGAAGACAACAAAAATTTATATCCATAAACACAAGAGCACGCGCACACACAAAAACAGATTGAAGTTTCAGTCAGTTAACAGTTACAAAGCTGTTCCGCTGATGCGATTTATATCATGTTCGAGGTTCTGAATTTCCAGTGAAAAGAAGCAGTACAAAAAGATGGACAGTTCCCGCAACACGAATTGGTGATAAAGGAAAGAGACTCAAAAAGGTCACAACAGAACGTGGTGGGTAAATTTAATAGATATTGAAGTGCTTCAGTGCTTGAAGAGAAACTTGTAGATTTCTTTTGTTTGCAGTTATTTTACCCAAAATATTTTTGAAGGAGATATCTTGTTTATCTAATTGTAGAAAACTCCACAACTTGTCTCTATAATATGAATACTTTTTGCTCGAGAGAATTATGTGTTCAATATCATTAGTGCTATTACATTCGTGACAAAGGGGATCATTATGAAGGTTAAAACGATTCAACAGTCCTGGTGTTATAATTGTTTTGCTGATTAGTCACGCCAAAACAAAATCTTCCCTCCGATTTTTGGACCAAGAAGATAGTGCTTCAATGCTAGGGATATCTCCTAAAGTGATGAAATATTTACTGTTTCTATAATTATTGGTAGTGATTTGATGGACGCGTTTTTGAGGCTTGAAATTATATTTTCAGGAGAGATCCATTCAATCCAAGGTGTATTTTCTGTAGCTTCTTTGGCTAAGAGATCTACAAGCTCTTTCCAGATTATATTCGAGTGACCAGGTACCCACAGGATCTTTTGGTTTAGTCTAGTTCAAGTTTCAACTTTGGAGGCTATACGTTGAATAATTTTTAGTGACTGTATGTAGATATTTTTCAACGATGTAAGCACAGAGTAGCTATCTGTAAGAATCAGAAAAGCTTTTCCAGGAACAACGAGAACATCTAATGCTTCGGTAATGGCTAAACTTTCTTCAGTAAAAATGGAGTTGACAGGACAGACTCGAAACATGAACTTTTGGATGGAAGAAAAATCAGCAATTGAGGTGTCCTGGGGTGTTTTAGATGCATCAGTAGCAATGATAAAATGATCAGGAAAGAAATTCCGAATGCCTTCATTAAAATAGTTGTTAATTTCAATCAAAGACCGATTTTTATTTTGAAATTTAAAATCCGTAAGGAAAATTTCAAAGTGATTAGAGTTGGTCGATGGTTTTTCAGGCAAGGTGATAATTTGGCTGGTAGAAACGTTTAAATTATCGAGTATAAAAGAGATGGATTTTTTGTCTTTGGTAGTTAATTGAATTTCCTGATTATTATGGGATTGCTCTGTTAAAAGTGGAGTATGTACACTATTGGCAATATGCTTAATTAAAAATTGGGAAGCTAATCTCTTGATTTTTTCAGAAAGAATTTCCTGAGAGGAAATTTTCAGCAGGACAACATTCGGGATCCATTTTGGGAGGTCTAAAGCAATTCTCGGGCCAATAGTTTGAATTGTGTTGCATGCTTTAAATTGAGTCTCGGAAAACCTGTTGATTATTGTGCAACTGTAATAAAAAATGCTGAAAATGCTATTATTTGTGATATTAATAATATCTTTAGTTCTGGGACCATGGTTTTTTGATGCGAATATTTTGTGACCATTTATCTTTTTAAGTGCATGATTTCTAAGATTTTTGAAGATTACTGAGCTGTGATTCTATTTAGAAAAATGAATTCTAAGAAATTTAATTGTTTCATTCCATTTTAAAGGGTAACCCGCGTAAGAAATGCGTGGGTAAGTTGTAATTTTTTCTTGGATAGTTCAGCTATTGTACTTTTTTCTGGAGTAATTTCTAGTTTCCAGTAATTGCACCATTTGTATATATTTTCCATTGTGTTTTGAATTTTTTTTATAATAATCTCCCAGGAGTGATGGCTACAAAAGACAAAGATATCATCCGCAAAAATAGTACATTCGACCCCTTCCTCTATGGTTTTGTGGAAGTCGTGCATAAAGATAAAAAACAAAATTGGTCATAAAACATTGCCCTGAGGTAACCCTATGTTCAGTGTTCTGTTACTAGAAAGGAAGTGCCTCCAGCGAATCTGGAAATTTCTGGCTTGTAGGAAGTTGAATAACCACTTTGCTATGTTGCCTGTTATACCAAGTTGTAAGCATTTAAAAATAAATATGTCGATATGTACAGAATCATAAGTACTTTTGATATAAAAATTCACACCAACGAAGGTTTTTTTTTTTTGTTGTTGTTCGTGGGCTTCTGTGATTTTTGCCTGAATATTGTAAATTGCAGTTTGGTTATTTCTGAAGGGGATGAACCCATGTAAACTATTATGCAGCTTTTTGTTAGACATTCAAAGACTTTGCAAAAAACTGATGTTAGGGCAATGGGCCGATAAGAAGAAACTTTGGTTTTGTCTTTTTTTTTGGTTTTGGAATCGGAATTATTAGAGCGTGTTTCCATTGTTTGGGTATGTTAGCCGACTGAAATTGGTGTTGAAATAGTTCCAAAATAATTTGAAGTTGATTGTTGTTGAGATTTTTGAACCAGATGGCTGGGATGTTGTCAGCTTCAGGCGTAGAGTTTTGAGTTTTATGGATTGCTTTCTTAAGTTCCCAAATTTCGAATTTTCTTTTGAGGAAATAATTTATTCCAGAGAAATCTAAAGGAAAGTTTTAATATTTGCATTTTGATTAGAAAGGATCTTTGCAAATAACTCGCTTTGATGTGCTTAATCGCAAATACAGCGGTTATTTTGTATTATAATGTTATTGTGTTTAGTGTTCGGATTTGTGCGATTCGAAAGTTTATTTAGAATTTTAAAAAACATTTTTGGATTACTTTTTTTTCCCAATATTCACTTTTCACCTTTTTAACATAGAAACGAAACCGACTTGCAAATTTTTTGTATTTTATCCAATATGTTTCAGAAATGTTTCTGATTGCTTTCTTCCGAAAGTACCTTGTTGAGCATTTCATATTTATGACAAGAAAGATTCCACCAAGGAGGATAAGACTTATTCGACAAGAATTTAAGTGAAGTATTTTTGGTTATTATCTCAGCTGCGTTCATCGTAATTCCTTCAATGGAATATTGGTTGGCATTATTAAAAAATTCGTGTTTGTTATATGATCCTCATCTAATTAATTGTTTTTAAATTGCTGCTGACATTTTCTATAACCGACCAGGAAATAACTATCGGGTTGTGATCGCTATCGAAAGTTGAATCCATTACATAACAAGAAGTTTGGTTATAAATATCAGATGAACAGCGAGTAAGATCTAATACAGATTGAGTTCTTAAGGAGTTGTGCGTAGGAATAGTTGTAATGAGAATTATGAACCGTGAATAAGTAAGCCAATCAACGAAATTGTTACTCAGAGCCGATGAACGGGATGCTCCCCAAAGAGTGTGGTGCAAATTAAAATCGCCAAAGATGAAAGTAGGTAAGGTTAGTGAATCCCAAAGGTGTTTTGCTTGATTAATATCAAAGTTCCGTGGAGCATATAAATTGATAATGTTGAATTTGATATTCTGGAATTGTACTTCGACTGTCAAAAGCTCCAAGTTAAGATCTTCTCTAATATTGTTAGGAATTATTCTTTCGGACATGTTAGCCGGAATTCCAATTAGAAGTCCACCACCTGGTCTATTTTGTCTGTGTGAAAGGGAAAAAAATTTTGTTCTGAAAGGAAAAAGATTCGGTTTCTTTCAGAAAGAAAAGTCTCTTGAAAAACCCAAAATGAATAGGTAGAAAAAGGAGGAATTGAAAGCAAGATTTTTTCCCTTTAATTCCCCTGCAATTCCATTGCAGAAAGGTCATTAAAAAGGACAGATAAAAGGGTATTTTAGAAACTGTTCCCAGCTTGGACCTTTAAAAAGGACAAAGAGAAAAAGCGATTCGAAAAGCAGGCTTGTAAATTCGACCTCGAATTTTGAAAAGAGGGAAAAGGAATACCACCATTTAGGAACTCGAAGAGTAAATACAGGAACAAAAGAGGATCGATACCAATCAACAAATTGTTTCAGAAAATTTCTTAAAATCCATGGCACCGTTAATTCTCTGATATGAAGACTGATTCTTCTGAACTAAAAAGAAAAAAGGAGCTTCCATGGTTTTCATCCTAAAGCTGATCAAATAAAAATACTATTAGTCAATTCTAAAGGATAAGGATTCTGGTCGAAGTTCTGATGCGTAGCTCTCATTCACTACCATCAAGGTAGATCTAAGGAGATTGGGGACCCAAACGGAAATTCTTAGATAGCCTCGATTCCCATCCAATTCGTGCAAATCTATGGAATCGTAAAAGTGTAAATTAAACAGTTTTAAAAAGCATGCTTTTATTATTACGCTAAAAAGCTGAAATTTTTATTTTAATTTTTTCCCGTTATTTTAAGGATTCTATAAAAACGTTTTAAATCATATATTTTCAAGTTTTCAAAATAACTATTAGAAACAAAAACAAAAAAGGATTAGCTCGAAGATCAGAAAATCTGCCTCGAAACTCAACTCAAATTTTTCATTCGTTATCATGGCGACACTATTAATTTCCTTAATTCTCATCTTAACAACTGACAAATCTTTTTATTTTTATTTCTTCTTGAACATCAATTGGAGAATTTATATCTGCAAATATTTAAAGAATCTTTTTAAATAATGTTTTTATAAGCAAATAGTTAATGCAACAAATGTAATGTAAATGTGAAAAGCATAGGGATTTTGCTAAATTGGAGTCGATAAAAACCACAACAAAATTCGGCTTATCTAAAAAAGTTTAGATAAGAAAAAAACCTTATTCAAAAATGAACATAGCAAGAGAAAATGATAGTTTTTAAAATAAAGATGGCAAGGAAAGATTTATTTTTAATATGTGGCGATTATCACTACCTGCTATACCGGCTGGCCGGCCATTGTCTTATATTTTTTCGGCTCCAACCAACTACTTCTACTTGTTCTATCTTAAGGTTTGTTTGTTTGTTTGTTTTTTGTTGGTATGTTTTGTTTTTGTTATTATCGTCTTGTTGTAGAGATGTGAGCATTTTTAAATTGAAATACCTACTTCCCACAAGTGATTAGTCGGATTTTATTATTTTTCTCTGCTTCAAGTTGTGGAAAAGTACACATCAATTTTAAATACAAGGTATGTTTAGTTTTTGAGTATTTTTGCTTTTGATTGTGCAGCTGTTCTGTATTAGTGTAAAGTGGCTAGTGAAGTGAAAGTAGATATATTTATTTAATTGAATCGCGCTGCATTTAAGACATTTGCTTTTAGAAAGTAATTCAGAATAGCGTTTGTCCAATTAGAATCAATTACAATTAGAATGTATTATAACAAAAATTGTTTCAGAAGGTTTAGTATTGTTCCATTTCATTGTTAATATCTGTTTTTGATTGCGATGTTTTGGTTTTTATTAGAAGCCTAATACGATCCCCTTCTTCCGACATTCTATACATAAATTCCCTATCAAAACAATATGCACACTTTTAAAAAAGTTAAAGCACTTACAAGATTTTCAGCTCGGGAATAAAACTTAACAACTTTTAATGCAGATGAAAGAAATGAATATTGTCGTGTTTATGACAAAGTTTTAAAACATCTTTTTTACAGCGTTTACTTGTTACAAAGCAAAACATCTTACCGGTTTTTGATGAAGATTTAGAGAAATTAGCTTAAAATGATGATAAAATCAGTAAAACAACAGCTAGTACTGTAGTGGTTCATGAGTATCAATAAACCCTTGACGATCGTTAAAAGCAAAGCTGAAAGTTGTCCAAGCAAGTTCTCAGTCTGTTTACGTACTTATTTCGAAGAAGCAACAGACATTTATGTTGGAAATCTCGTCCTCGATCACATTCTACCACAAATACTAATACTGCTGATAAAAAGGGTATGGAACTATGTTTTCATCCGTAAACTTTAAAATCATAAACAAATAGCGATGACTTATTTGTTTACGACAGCAGTTCTAAACTCAAATTTTTAATACATATTGGTGTAACTTGTTTTCCTAGTTTCTTTTACAAATTTAAGTAAGCGTGACACGAACTTCGTTTTTATGTTGCAAATTCTTCAATCATCCGAATTATATTACTAGACATTTAACATGAGACTGTGGCCTGCGGAGGATATTTTCCTGAAATTTTATGATTGTAGATATCTCTCAACCTATTCCGAGAGCAGATTTTTTAGAAAGATTTGAATAGCTTATAGACAGCAAAAATCGTCGATCAGTTGAAAAGTTGACGCCCCTTAAGATGAATGCTAAAACTTGCAATAACCCTTTAATTGACTTAATGATAATTTTGAACGATTCAACTTATCGACTGCTTTCTGTATTTCCCAATATAACCAAACCTGCTCTCGATTTAATACAGAAAAACATTCAGCGAATTTTTACTCACTAAATGACTTCTGATATCCAGTAAACCGAGACAGCTCATACTTAAAAAATTAAAAATACTCAAAAGATGAATTCCATTCACTATTAAAACAAAGCATTTTAATCCTAACAACCCATGGGTTGATCCATTTCCAGTTGGATGTCACTTGGCGCATACTGGGTGATTTTTTCCAGATTAAGAACAATTACATTTCCGGATAAATATCCTTTGCTTCATATTTAAATTTGTTCTATGTAATTAAATGACAAAACATTTTTTTTTTCATTGACTGAATTTGGTTAAAGTTTACAATCGGATACTAAATAACCATTCGGTATCAAAAAAAAATAACATACTATAACTACATCTATTGGAATTTTTGAGTTTATTTGCCTACCATTCGGCGTTACGAATGCAGGCCAAACGTTGCAGAGATTTATGAATAAAATTTTACACAGTTTAAATTTGCATATTTATTCAAATGGGAATCTTGTCGCCTCTGAAGATTTTTCCACACATTTATATGACTTACGATAAGTGTTTCAACGACTTGATCGATATCACGTAGTTTAAACATTATATTGTTGGTCAAATAGAATGTCTTTTCTTTGTATTTGATTCTCAAGGAAGGTACTTCCTTTTTGCCTGAAAAGATTAAAGATGTTTCTAAATTTCCATTATTTAAAGAGAGTTTGATTTGTGTCGTTTAGTGTAATAATTAATTTTTGTTGCTGTTTTCTTGCCCGAACAGTGTATGCAGAAGATTACACTGTTCGGGCACTGAAGTTTGTATCTTAATCAAAGATAATAAGAAATTTGGTAAGACGTGAATACAGTAAACTCCAGACACGCTTGATTCTTCCAAAACATATAAGAACTTATTAATGCTGCATTTCTGGCACACCCAAAGAACGATGCGAAATAATTTTTTATGACTAATGCAACTGATTACGTTTAAGGTAATTTGAACCAATATATATGTTATTGTCAATGTGATTAATTGGTTACAGTAAATAATAATTGCGGATTATATTAAAAATAACCGATAATTTTTTATAATAACCTGTCATTGTGATGAATCAATTAATCACTTTTACCGGATTCCATTACTATAGTGGAATACCGGATAGATTATTCCGATGCTATAGTGGAAACTGTCTCTTTTTGTAACTGAGATCTACTTGCCAACTAAACTTAAATATGAAACTATATCTAAGGAACAGGAGTTAAGACTTTGATGGAAAACATTTTAGAATTTAATTTTAAACCTATTAAGCACAATTAATGTTTGATGTCCCAATTTTCCCTATATGCCCTTACTTTTCAAGAACTTTTTAAAAAATGCTGTTTTTCATACTATTCATGCCCTATATCATCTTGGAAGGTAAATCAGGGCTATATTAAAGACTTATGTATCTGGCCTGCTTTACTGGAAGACTGCATCCAAATCTCCTAAAGCTACATTGCCTACCAGGAAAGTAAAATATTGAGACATTCCATTTCTCTTATAGGACAGTTTTTTTCTCTAGTTTTAACATGCTTAGTCATATTCATCTCAACACATCTGAGCTGTTACCACCATTTAAAGGTGGCCAAAATTTTCCCAGCTGCTTAATATGAAAGCCGAAAGCTTTGTTGAAACATTTTTAAAGTATGGATTACAAGGTTTGGAAGACATTATAACAACGAATTGCATCTCACAGATCAAAACGGAGCTATTTCATGCCCAATTTTTTGCTTCACAGGGAATCCCAGCGAAAAACTATCAACTGACTTCATTAGTGGAAAGATTTCGTCAATAATTAAAGGAGGCTTTTAGATCCCTTTCTCTTTCCACAACACGGGGTATGAATATCTTCCAATAACCATGCTGTCCTCCTTTGCTAATGTGTAAGTGGATTTAGCTCCTCTGCAGTGAGTCCTTGCGTCATTCTGAAAAAATTTTTGGGCACTAGTCCTCCAACACCTGAATTTAACCAAATACTTAAAAATACCTTCCAGAGTTTATAGCCAATTCCAGCTTCAAATCAAGTAAAACACAAGGTATTTCTGCAGAAGGATTTAGATTCAGCTTCTCGCCTTTTTGTCCAGCGAGACACTTTGACCTCTGGAACAGCTGTATAATATAGAATACAAAGTTTTACACAGATGGGACAAAATGTTTATCGTGGGCATGCATAGACAAAGACGAACTATTGCAATAGACAGAATTAATCTTATTAATGACAATCTTCAACCTCCAAACATCCCTTCTAATACTGTTTAACAAAATAAAACACAATATGGATGTATCATCAGGTTTTACCTTTCTTCTTCGGTCGACTCATAGCCAACCATCGATTTTATGGGGAAGTACTGTGGTGTCTTATCATTATCTGCCAGGCTAACTGGCGGGCATGCATTTAGTATTTTTTCGGCTCGAGCCAGCTATTTCTACTTACTCTATTTTAATTCTTCTTGTGTAATTTTTGTAGATGATCAGTTGTCTTGTTATTAAAAAATCATAGCATTTGTATATCCTTGAAACTGAAATAGGAGGCTCCTTCTATCCATAAGTATTTAATGGTTTTAATAAATAATGCATATAAAATTAATAAACTGAAAATCTAAAAATAATTCTGTAATTTTAATAAATAAAATAATAATATTTGTTAAAAAGTTTAATTATCTTAAGATAAAATTTTTAATAAACTTACATGATATTTTAAAATTTAATTTAAAAAATCTCAAATTGAGAAATTTTTTCCTTGATTTTTTTTATTGGATGTATGTAGAGCAGATAAATTCTCGGTTGAATTAAAATATCATAGAATTAATGTAATGTAGGTTGAATTAATATATAAGCATATAAAAAAATGTATTCATTATATGCATATTTTGCAGTTTAGTCTTCATATGCAAAATAAACATAAGAAATTGGAATTGCAGATGATAAGACATAATAACATAAATTATATTAATTTAGTCTTAATTGGAAATTTGGTTTTATGATGCAATCGTATTTTATACTAACCTATTGACCGTCGACTTTCTAACATTTAAGACTTTTTAAAATTTCAAATTCAAGTATTGAACACAAACTCTTAAGGGAAAACTTAAGGAACGTTTGTAAACCTTCCGAGTATGTTTCAGTTTTCCCCTGCCTTAATATTCCTGTTAGAGATGAAGGAGAACAGGCTGCCAATATAATTGCAAACAATACACGAATTTGATTTGGTTGTGACTTGGTGGACGAGTCTTTAATGCTTACATCCAGTACCGGTTGTTCTCCAATAAATTCAGAGCTTGACATGGGTAACAGCATTTTCATTTCTCATTTGCTTGAAAGTCGTTGGGCCGGACACATTTACAGGATGTTCCACAAGGTATGCAGCGTCTAATATTTACAGATTCGGATAGAATACGTCACGAGTATTTTGATGTATAACATGTGGGGTCCCCGAATATAGCGTCATAGTCTAATTACATGAAGAACGTTAGTTGTGAATCCTTCAGTTTGTATTCCAAATTACGATGCAGATGATGATTTGCACAAGATGGAAGCTACCCTAGGTGACTATGGAAATTTGTGGCAAGCAATGAGAGGGAAAGTGCATTTGTAAGAAATGAATATAGATACAAATTCTTATGCGGCTCTATTCCCTTATAAAATTCAAATCAATCACCACTGGCCGATTTGAACGAGGTAAATGGTTTAACGAGGCTTGATTTTGCAGGCACGATGATTAATCAGGTTGAAAGTGGAGAAATTGATTTTAATCGTATCTGGTTCAGTGATGAGGCGCATTTCCACCTCCAAGGATATGTTAACATACAGATCTGGAGATTCTGGCCACTGAAAATCTTCATCACGCGATAGTTCGGCCGCTGCACCCACTTAGGCTCACAGTTGTACGTTATCTGACAATGGCTTCATTTGACCATATTTTTAATTAAAAGTCTCAACGGTGAAACTTATTTTGGCGTGTTGAATGATAGTGCCATCCCATTCTTGGACGGCATAGACAAGATAAGCGATTATTAGTTTATGTAAGATGGTGCTAGACCTCACCGGAGTCAGCGAAACTTGGATCTCTTAACGGAACATTTTCACGATAGACTGATCGGTTTGGATTCCGTTATGAGAACAGGTAATGGTATAGAGTGGCTCCTTTACTCGCCGGATCTTAACCCGTGTGACTATTTTTTATGGTGACATCTGAAAGACATAGTGTATCTCACACAGCCCTCAACATTGGATGACTTGAGAGCAGCAATTGAAACAAAGGTCAAGGAAATTGGAACAGTTGTTTCGCAGAAAGCATGACGTCATGAAGTCTGGAATAGAAGTGGTAAAATGACAATGTCATTTATCAGAATGGCCGACATTTCAAAAATCTGTTGTGTTGAAAGTTCTCAATAATAATTGATTTTCACTTTTTCTTGAAGTTTTTATGACAGAAACTTCACACCTTAATTTGGCTTAGTTAGACTTAATTAGACTAATATTCGGGGAACCCACATGTTATACATCTAAATACTCGTCATGACGTGTTCTATGCGAATATATAAATATTAGACGCTGCATACCTTGTGGGATATTCTGTATCAATAACTTGCGAAGAAAGAAGCCTTCATCCTGGTTGGGAAGTATGGTATACAATATGTACACCGTAGTTCCTTTGAATGCACCAGGTTGTTACAAATAAAACTGCAAAACATTAAAAAAGGAAAAGCCAGGAACTAAAACTAACATTTTAAAAAAATACTAACAATATATTTCAATTCAAAGCAGACCAATCGACACAACTAAATTCCAGCATAATGAGAAAGAAAATATTTCAATCCGCTCGCACTCCTAAGAGGTCAATTTCACAATGAAATCTTAATTCAAATGAATATCAATCGACACAGCTTAATTTCAACCCGATTACATTGCAAAATAAGAAAAACGAAAAGGAAATGAAGCAATTTTTTTAAATAAGCTATGCTCTTGAAATGAACGCTGTGATAAACGACACGGCTCAATTCCAACGCATGTCACACGAAATAATTAAATCAAAATGAAAATAAATCGAAATCTATGAGAATGCAATCGAAAATATTGAAATGGAATAATAAAAGCGTAAATCGTAAATGAGTAGTAAATCGAAAACACAGAAATGAAATGGTAAAATATTTAATATAGCGTGCGTTGCTTTTACATCCAACAGATGGTACTACTTTAAAAAAAAAATTGTGACATCTATATAATAGATATATAAAAACGAGCGTATACGAATGCAGCCTTGCGTCAAAGTTTTAAAGCAGTCGGTGAAAAGCTTTCGGAAATGTAAGATTTTGAACAAATGAACATTTATATTTGTATTTGTATAGATTACTTTTTAAAAAAAAGGAATAAATGATAGAGTATTTCGAATTTTTCTCTTTTCCACGGATTTTTCATGGAACATAATGGTAACCCTTTGTATTTCGGAAAGTAATTAGATGCCCAATTATCCACTGAATACAGAAGTTCGTTTTATAGCTTCTAGAAGTAAAAAATATCTGAAACAGCTTGAATTTCTTTCTTTTTTTCTGGAAAATTAATCTGCGAATTTTTCCCGATTTGGAAGTGTTTTTCTTGACTATCGAAATCAAGAAACAGGAAAATAATGCACTGTCTAAAACAGCGTCTAAAAGGAGGCAGTCGAATGCAGTGGATTAAAATTATGTCTTTGATTCAAATTTCTTGGGGTGAAATCAACATTAAAGCGAGAAGTAAAAAAAAAAAATTTTTACTATTTCTGAATTGTTTTTCGTTTGTTAAACGCGTCGTCCATAATTTGTGTTCTCAGTGATCGCAAGTGAAAATGCTATAATGTTTTTAAAACACACGTGGATTTTATTGCTGTACGATGCATTCAATTAAAAAACTCACATTAAAAAATACTTTGAATACATTGTATGTGATTTGTAGTTTATTTTGAAGTCTTATGACATATCTGAGCACAATTATTTTAACTGTTTATTTATTGAATTTTTAAAATGTGTGCTAAATTTTTAAAATACTTATTTTAGGGACAAGTAAACATCCTACAGAACAATAAGTCATCACCTGGGTCATAGAAATAATTTGGAATTTGAAGCCCCAACAGGACCATATTTTTTGTAATAATATTATTATTCGATAATATTTGAAATTTTGACGGTAATTTGAAAGATATAAAAAGTTAAACAATAATTTTTATCAAATAATTCAGTGCATAATACAAAAAAAAATATATAAAATAGAGAAAAAAAGTAGTCGATATTTATTTATTTATTACATTATCTTAAATTCAGAAAAAATATAATTTCTATCAGTACTATTTCTAGTGGTTTTCAAAAAAAAAAATTTTTTTTTTCTTGTTTACACATGGAGATATGTTACATTCTGATTACTCTGAATACAGTCTTGACTCGGCATTCCTAGAAGAGCGCATTTTACATTTTACTCGTGATGCAACAAATGTCGACCAGTGGCACTTGGCGTTCTGGAAACAAATGACTTTAGCCACATATGCAAATTTGAATCTGCTGAGGTAACACAATTTTGTCGGTTTGGGGCCTACCCCTTTTCTTAGGCATTTGCTTCCGACAAGTAAGCAAACCATGCGTTGCAATAAAGCAATAAAAAAGTTCTTTTTTCTTTAACATCACAGTAAAAAATGTATGAATTAACTAAGCATATTCCCATCATTGCATAAAATAGCCTGTAACAATACTCTTTTAGCTTTCTGCCAATTTCATAGATGGATCTTAGCATATCCACATCATCCATATATTGACTCGATTTGGTTGCATGATACCACATGAATAAATACCGTGTACTTTTAGTTCTTCAAAAAGCTTCTGCGATGAAAAGTAATTTTCTATTTTTATAACATGGTTCTTCCCAACCAGAGATTTTGTTGATTTTGGAACTATTAAACTCCCTAAACCAATATATAATAAACCAACCTAAATAAATATTTGCTACCCAACCCTCCCTTTTTTTTCTCTCTCTCTTTTTACCTACTTTATTCTTCTCGATACACTTGAAACTCGTAAATATGCCCGGACATGTCTGACTTATACCATAATTTATAATTTCTTTTCATTGGCTTCATTAAGTTGTATTGTTTAATTAAAAAACTTCATTTGAAGAGAATCATGCTTTCATTAATACTTTATATCTCATCAATATCTATCAACTTCATGCAATTTTTATTCAGTCTGTCTATGAATGAATTTAGCTTATACAGCTTATCACTGTTGTTTGAAGGAATGGAAAGGTTGTCATTTATGTAGTTATTAAGAAGAATTTAAAAATATCTGTATCGTCCCATCGTACTTTTTACTAGTGGAAGTCCTGAATCTGGATTATCTTATGAGTAATAATACCATAATTATTACTGATAAAGGCATAACAAAATGAAGATATTACTGATAAAGTAGAGAAGAAATGAAAACTACAGATACAAGTGGTTATCAAAATAATGGAAACACCTAAGATTTATAAAGAATCCTTTATTAGTATGGTGTAGGAGCGCCTTTGGCATACGATACAGCTTGAATTCGTCTAGGAATCGATTCATACAAGTGTTGAATAGTGTTTAGAGGATATATCTCCGTATTGAACGCTCTAAAATAGACCATAACGGTTCAATTATATTGAGGTCGGGTACTGTGCGGACCAAGGCAGATGTTTAACTTCATCCTCGCGTTCATCAAAGCATGACTGGACAAGTCTCGTTGCATGGATAGGTGCATTATCATCCTGGAAAATTCCATCTCTTGCAGGAAACAAAGTTTGCATCATAGGATGGACCTGGTCAGCTAAAATTTCTCTATGTTTCTCCCGAGAGATCCTTCCTTTCAGAGTTATAATTTGTCCAGCAGAAAAATCACGCCATGGCTGCCCATATCATGACAGATCTACCTCCATGCTTGGCAGTTGGAAGGAGACAATCACGATCATACACTTGTGCAAGTATCCTCCAAACATGCACGCGTCCTGTAGTAGGGAAAAATGTGAAACACGATTCGTCAGACCATACTACTTTCTTCCACTTATCAATCCACCAGGTTTTGTGAGTGGGACACCACTGTAGACGACTTTTACCCTTAATATCTGTGAAAAATGTCTTGTGAATTAATGCTCTACTATAAATGTTCTGCTTATGAAGGTGCCTTAATTGTAATCACTGACACTGGAGAATCCAGATGGGTATTGAGCTCTGCAGTCACTTTTGCTGCAATTGTTCGCTTTTTAGACATTACAATCCTCTTCAAAACCCGTTGGTCTCCTTCACTGAGCTTCTCTTTCCGCCCACTATTTTGCGTTGCCGAGCTTGTCTTGCCGTGTTGTGTGTATGCTGTCATCAATTTAGACACCGTACCTCTAGAAACACCTAAAAGTCGGGATGTTTCGGTCACACTTCCTCCAGCTCGACGGACTCCTACAATTTGGCCTCAGAAAATCTGAGAGGTCCAACATTTTACGCTTTTGAAAAAAAGCCAAGAATTACAGAACTTTAATAAAGCTAACATATACTACCAGAATATATACATCGCTATTTATAAAAGAAACTGCTGGCATGTATTTTAATACTTACGAAGAGCATTAAAAAATGTTCACTTTTATTCACAGATCCATTATTTTGATAACCACATGCATCAATATTAGTTATTGTTGAAATATTATTTACTTGCTGTGTGTACGCATTGCTTTGTAATGCTAGTCTATCTAATGTATCAATATTAAAAAATCAGCTAACATATCACAGTCTTCAGAAATATTCCCTGAATGAAATAGGTATAGCGGTATCAGGGGTTCGTTTTTGCCTTTGCCTACCAGCAACAGTTGTCACTTCATTAACTTCTTCCTCCTTTTCTTCACTTTCTGGAGCGTACTTGCATTGAATCAGTGTGTATCTGCACCTGAGGTACTATTCTTGCATCATATCTTGAATTCTTACAATAGGTTCCATTGAATCAACATGTATCCAAGAAGTTTTATTGCTAGCAGAAAAATCTCTTGTTATTTCATACTCGCTTTTATCGATACTTTCAGATGGTGCATATCATATGGAAACATTGTCAGTAAAGCAGCAATTTCATCATTACGCAGACATTTTTTACAAAAATGAACCATAGGAATAAAATAATATTTAGTGCTCACAATGGTAGTTATATATATATAAAGCTAACTTCATTCCTTAAAATTTTCTGGAATGAAGCCTAATATTAAATTCTTCTACATTATGCATTCGATAAATAAATTTATTGCAAAGTAGCAATATGAATAACACTATAGAATATCAAAATATAGACTGCATGTCTTATCTAACCTCAAAACATATTGCCACCCACAAGACTTAAAAGGGCTGGAAAATACCAACCAGGAAATAGTACATATTTTATAACATGGGCTCAATTCAGAACATGTCAAATTTTATATTACATATAATTAATAATAATAACTAAAAATTATAACTTACCAATATGCAAAATTCAATTATATGTTTTTGCATATAATAAAATGGGCAAAAACACATGGACAATTTTTAAACAAGCGAAGAAAAATAAGCTTGTCCTGCCATTCAACAACTAAAGAGCAGTCTTCATAGAAGTGGAGTGTAAACATTTAAATTAATATAGTATCATGAAAAAACATGACTTATCAGTCTCGTCTATAAATAAAGGGTTAAGTGTCATCTAATGTCTAATAAAATTACGCACTTACTAAAATTATAATTTTCACAAAGTTACCAAATTTTATTGTTATTGCTTTATTTATTATTACTTACTATTCAATTTTGTGTCATTTATCACAATTTTTAAAATTTATTTTTACTTCGAGATTTGAATCTCTAATCCAAAATATCATAGCATTAAAATGTTTTAGGTTGCTTTGTCTATCTTCATATAATTTTTTAATTTGTTCTTAATTATATGGCAGCGGTCTTATTACAAAGCGAGCAGCATGCAACAAATGGATTTTGCCGAACTTCTCGAACCCATTCAGCAAAATCAGGATGACTTTTTTAATCCGTCCAATTCGTATTAAATACGGATTTTCGACAGCTTATTGATTAAAAAATTCTCTAATCTACTTTGAATAAGCTGAAAGTTTCTGAAATAATTAACAAACCATTCATTGAACTCAATTATGGTAGATTAAACAATGCCGCACTGCTTTCGCAGATTGAATGTTCCGAAATGTATTCTAATTTTTCATGCCGTTATAGATGACTTGCGCATGCTCATTAGCTGCAATTCAGGGATCTCATGAAAAAAGGACTGTCTTGCAAATCGAAACTAGACTGATTTAAACAGAAAAAAAAAAAGAGAGAGAGAAGAGAAAAGGGTCAAGTTTCCGCATTACACAATCGCGAATGGTATTGTTTCGTCTTTGAAGACTATTACTAGGATCTTTTATTCTTGCAGTCTTTAGAGATCGGCATTTTCTATACAGGGGAAAAATAACTGATAAACTTAAAATTCCTTTTATTTCCCCGGTTGCGTGGCAATCCTGTTCGACTGCTAAATCTTTTTAAGAACACAGCTCTCAATGTTAATTATATCTTTTAACTGCAATTGGCCATCATTTTAATTTTCTAATAAAAACCTATAATATTTATTTCCTATTATATTTTTCCCACACTTAGAATGGAAATGAAATTTTATTAACATTTACATTTTATATTCAATTTCTTAGAGTGGATATAATATAAAATAATCAATACTTGAGACCATAAAATTTATAATTTCATTTTATTTGCATAAGTATAAAAAACACAATTTTCTAGCATAAATTAAATGATATGGATAGACTGGGACTAGAAATTCAATTACAATAAATATTCATGAAATGTAATCGTTATACAGCACAAACTTTCTCTTTGTGAATTTTTTAAAATCATCATAAATTCAAACAGGCTTCAATATAGACTAATTTTTATCCAAATGAATTTTCAAGCAAGAAAGCAAAAATTTATAATTTTTCTTATTTGAAATATAACAATACACAAGCTATACTTTTACATACATAACATGTACTTATTTCATCACTTTTTGAATAAAAGATAAGTAAAATTAACATTAAATTCAAATAAAAAACAATATAAATACAGATTTAAAACACTATTAACTCTTTATTTCACCAGAAAGTCCAATTCTTTTGGCAGATGACAAAAAAAAAATGAAATATTGGCTCCCACTAATATAACAAATGAAACTAATGAGAATCTTATTAAAATGCACCTTGCAATTTTCTTAAGGATACGAACAGCGTATAAACAATTTTAAACCACCAATTTTTTCGTTAAATTCAGGATGCGCAATCCCAAGGAAGGATTAAGGCACAAAGCTCTTCATGCATAAGAAATCTTTGTATTAGATCTCAAAATCCTAATTATAAAACCTCCAGATCTTACTTCAACTCATAGCAGCCTCTAGAAAATATACTTGATACTATTGGGTATAAGAGAAAGTTCTGTCGTTTCTGAACACGTGCGCGTTTATGCGTTACCGATCCTTAACAAGAATTCTGAACCGATTGAAAACCGAGTTAATTAGTTAGATTAGTGTATAATTGATGTATACACGTATTTTAGTCTTTTTTTTTCCGTATTTTAGTCAGTTTTTTTAAACTTTTATAACTGTCAGCAAGAGTGAAAAAAGGGGCACTTAAGACATTGTATGTTTTATGAGTTCCAAAAAATGAATAAAGCAATAGAGACAAATAAAAAAAAACTCTTGTGGCGTGTTTGGAGAGGACGTAATAACAGCTCGAACATGCCAAAAATGGTTTGCGAAATTTCGTACGGGTGATTTTTTCTTCGAAAGATGAATCTAGATCAGGAAGGCCATCAGATGTCAATGACGAAGTGCTACGCAATATGATCAGAACAAACCTCACGTTAACTTCCAGCTTGGAATTCATCAGACTACTGCTTTGGATCGCATTTAAAGGCTTGATTTCGTGTCCAAACTTTCTGTAGGATGCCACACGAATTAAGGGGAAAAAATTTAATGGACAGAATTTCATTATGTTCTTCAAATCAATGTATGTCACAAAAGGGAACCCTTTTTGGACCATTTGGTGACTGGAGATGAAAAGTGGATAATGTATAAACTCGTGGTTAGAAAAAGGGCATATGTTTACAGAGGGGAGACACCACAGTCCACATTGAAAGCTGGCATGCATCAGAAGAAGGTTATGTTGTGTTGCTGGTGGAACTGCAAGGGTATAGTGCAATATGAGTTGCTAAAAGAAAATGATACGGTCGATGATGATCACTACTGTTTGCAATTTGATGTTTTGAATAAAGAAATTCCATGTAAACGTCCATCTTTGGCCAAAGGACAGGGTGAAATTCTTCATCAAGACAATGCTAGACCACACGTGGCAAGAAAAACAACAAAAAATTGCTGAATTGGGTTGTGAAATGTTACCTCGTCCAGGTATTCTTCTGATATTGCACCATCTGACTATCATCTGTTCAGGACGCTGCAAAACTTTCTTAATGGAAATGAATACATAAATTATGAGGGTGTGCAAATGGCAGTGGAAGAATACTTTGCCTCCAAGAGAGAGGATTTCTTTTCCCGGGAGGTTGGGGGGTTAGATAAGCTGCCAGAACGCTGGTAGATAGTTGTAACTAAAAAAAGGACATTTTATTTCATTTAATCCAAAATATAAAGTGAAACAATTTTTTTTTAAGAAAAAAAGAACGACAGTACTTTTTCTTGCACCCAATACCTGTAGAATCAAACAAATCAATCAAAAAAGCGTTTAGACAAATGCATTAAAAAGTTCCAAAATTTATTTAATATTTTTCAAATGTAAATAAATTATCTCCATTTCCGAAAAAAAAGAATATAACAAGACTAACTGGTCAGAATAAGTTTCATTCAGTTCAAATAACAGTAGTGCAAGCACACAGAACTTACCGTCATACAGAAGGCCGTACAAGTCGTAAGTGTTCTATAGCAATAAGGCACAAGCTCGCAGCCGCCGCCCCCCCCCCCCCCTCTTGATGTCAAAACATCACATATCAATATTTATGCAACTGGCTCGTTCCTCTAAATTTCCCATGTGAAGAATGTCTTAAGGGGCGTCACCTCTCAATTTCCAAAGTAAAGTGGCAAAGGCACGGAGGTGTCAAAGGGAGACTTGTAATCTGCATTTACATTTTTGTATGAATATAATGACAAAAAATACATAGTTGCACAAGGAGTTATCTCAAAGGAAACACCTAGTAAACAGGTTCTTACCAGCATTCATTCTTCTGTAATGAAATAAATTCCATAACTTTTGAATATAGTAGTATATATATTTTGATAACTCAATCCTAATGCCAAAAAACAGTTTTAAATTAAGTCATGGAAATTTAAAAACTAAGTTTATTAACAACTATTTTAAATAGATGTTTTATTACAGATTTAGAAGGTTTTTTAAATAAATGAACAAATTTACAGAAAAAAATAACTGACTTGTATTATACGTTTCTATATTAAATATTAAGAATCAGAATGGTGAATTTTTAAAGATACACCAACGTAAGCGAGTCAGAATATTTTTAGACTATAATGAAGATTCAATTATCATTTGATGCATTAATCAACAAGAATTCTGAAGTATAATCCATATCAAATGTGAGGAAGTCTGCACTGTGTATATATATATAATCATCTTGATGTATGATAGTTTGCATGAAAAAATATAAAAATATTCTAAGATTATAAAATATTGTATAAAAACAAATTTTACAAAATCTGTGTCTGTGCATAGCATATATTTAAAAGACAAAACAATTCTCATATAAAATATTCAACGATTATTTTGTACAAATCAAAATGATATATTAAAGGAACTAAGCATTATCTAAAAGCCCAACAACTAAAATCAAACATGTGTAAACATATAACATATAAAACAAAATAGCTAAAAAAATGGAATGTAAAAAAAGCAAAGTAGATACAGGAATGGAAATGCAAAATAATTAAAGGACTGATATATATTTATTAATCTAAAATACTAACAGAAATACAAATTTTATTGAACTATTCTAATGTAATATATTTACAAAATGTTCTACGATTTTCATGAAAATGAGATGAACTTCAGCAGAAAATGCAAATTATGAAAGAACACTAAACCTGAAATTTTATATTAAGCTTCTTTAATAAATAAGTCTTAAGAATTATGTAAATCAGAATTTTAAAACATGACAAATTACTTTATTAAGATGTTGAAATTTCCAGACTAAAAATAAAAAATTCTGTAATCTGAAAGTTTGCCTCAGGAGTTTACAAATAATCCTGAAATAATAACGGTCTTACGCATAAAAGAGAATACTTTTTTTCAGTCAAAAATTTTAAGATACATGTAGTGATTGGATTTTGAAGCGTTAGGAAATAAACGTTCATAGATGGCGCTAGACAACTAGCGCGAGTGTAATAAAAAGAGTGAGGTCATTCGAGTGTTTGCTCTTGGAGAAGAAGGAGTTACTGAGCAGAATAACTCGAACGAATCTGCAATAAATTTGTTGTTAAGTTTTCTATTTGCCTATTTATGCAAAGCACTCACGAAACAGCCACGACAATACATCTCTAAATTTCAGAGAGAACTTACAAAGCTTACTTTTAGTAAATCTAAACAAAACATCAGGGACGATATAAGGAGGAAGTAAATGAGAAATTTCCCTCATTTACTTCAATATTAATAAAATATTAATAATTGCATCAAATTTCGAGTTTCTCTAATAAGAAATATTATTAAAATAAGAACGAAATTGAATTTACTCAAGTTAAATGGCCAGGGCAGTATTACAATTATATTAAAATGAAGCACATACAAAATTAAATAAGGCATACAAATTAACCCTCTATTGCTCGGCACGATGCTAAGGAGCAACGTGTGGCTGTTTGGGGATATCTAAAATCCTTTTGCTAATTAAAGAGTTAATATACAATATAGTAAACCAGAATAAAATAATTGCCTTTAATAAGATCCAGATACATTCTTTGTGAAAATACTTCTGCATTTATTTTCTTTCAGATTATTTTACAGTAGTCAGACAACGAAAGATATCATTCGTTAAAAATAGAATCTTCTCAACACGAAAAGCTTCATTCAAGATTAGACCTGTAATCGCACTAGTTAATATTCCTTACCAAAAAAAGTTTATAAATGTTCATTCTAGTTATCAACCGAAAACGTATTTACAACTCGAAGCATATAAATTTCAATGACAATTTTTTTCCAATTGTAATATTTTAAAATGAAAAAGTTGTACTAGCAGCAAAAACTACAAAACTTTTTATATTTCCAGATCAGTTGTTTCGGAAGTTAAACAGACAAAAGTTTCTGTGCTTTTTACTTACATAATTTTGATGAATGTGAAAAAGTACTATATGAAGTATAAAATATTTAAGATAAATAATTTAAATTTTACTATTAGTATTTCATTTTTTACTAAATAAAAAAAAATTCTTTCATATTCAAAATTATTGTTCTAATTTTCTTATTTAAACTAAATACACCAAATTTTGATCACTCAATAGAATTTATATTATCTCGGCATTTACTTACTTGGAATTTATTATAGAGACTGCCTTAACACTTTCAATGCTACAGACGAAATATCTCGTCTTTCAGATACTTCCAATTACAGGTTTCTGTGGCCTTAAATTTGTCTCTTATGTCAGTTTAGATAGGTTGAACTTTCTAATACATATCTGAAGAATATCTTTACAATTTTCATTTATTTTTTTGTATAAAAAATAAATGAAAAACCAAAAAAAAATGAAATCAACAGTTGGAAGAATTGATATGTCTTTTCATGGAGTTTTTATTTCGTCGGTAGGGTTGAAAGTGATAAGCTTTCATCTTGACTTTTGATGCTGCAAATACATATTTCTAAGACAATCCGGCAATCAATTTTGCATTAAATATTTTCTGTTTTCAAACGAAGAAAATATTTTCCTGATCGCTTGTAAATAAGAGGAAATTGCGTAGCTTTTATCATCAAATTAGGTAAGTTAAAAAATTTACAGAATACCGAATGTATGAAATCACGTTTTCTTTTTAAAGGTTAATTTTAAATCTTCATGCCATATTAAATTATTACTGTAACTATATTAAAAGCACTAAAATAATTTTCGAATTATAATATTCGTAATTTTTTCAATTAATGAAAATTTTAAAAAATGTTTGAAACAAAAAAAAAAACTTAACACACCTATCCATCACAAACTCTCAGAAGATGCAAAAATATTATTAATGAATAAATTAATGATAATATTAATGGAAAAGTGTTCCTTCAAGAAGTAAAATATATACCATAATTAAAAATAGGGAAAAAATACTTGTACTTACATAAAATAACTAATAGTCATTAAAAACGGTGTCTTAAATACTTTTCTTGCAAAGGTTTTACTCACGAAATGGAATTTATTACAACAGAAGATTTCAAAATGTCGAAATGAAATACGAAATGAACTTTTAAGGTGAATATAATTTTGAATTCTCCTTTAAAGCACAATATTACACGGTAAAAAAAAGCAATGTCTAAAATTGAACAAGATCCAGTATACCTTACAGAATAAACAATGTTTAATGAAAAATTACAAAATGTTTTTACAATGCACAACATTGTTTCTGTAAAAATTCAGAAATAAGATATCTCTTTTCACCAAAATTATTCCACAATTTTTATATCATATTACTTTATTATATTATTTCATATCCGTAGTCCTTCCTGATTCAGAAAAGGTGTATTATTGTAGTTTTTTTTAGAAAAATTTCTTTTATGAAATTTAGCAAGTATATTTCAATTACTTAAGTTCTTTAAGAAAGTTATTAATGTAATATGTCTTTAAAATGGAAACTGAAAAGTTATTTCTATTTCAAAATTCTTACCTCACAATACATATAACTCTGTAAATATTCGATTTCTATACATATTCTTTACACAAATATATATTTCTCTTTCTATCTATATAGTTTATAACATATTAATTCTTTTAGAAAACATTCAGAAGTTTTTAACAGTTAAAATTTTATGATTTATAATTTTATTCTTTCACAGAACCATTTCTCAAAAAACGTCATTATAAATGAGGACGGATCAACAAGACATCTATCATTCTCTTGTACGATTAAAAATACAAACAGATAGCCTAGATAAAGAAACAATTTTGTACGATATTTGTTTTGAATTAGTCTCGATAAAGTCATTTTTTGAGAATTTACTGGACATCACAATGCACATATAGTTAAAGTATTAAGAAATAATTGTCACTTAGAGCTATCGTATACGATAGTATATCTATTTTTGTCATTCTTTTTTCATTTTTGAAATGGCATATGTTAACATTAATAATAATATGCAAAAGCATACATATTAATAAATAATCACAGATACAGTAGAAAATCGATTTCTTCACTGAAGAATAAAATGTCTTTCCAAAGATGTGATCCTTACTGATGTGAAACTGAAATAAAATCAGTCAAACTTGGGTATGCTTTTGTTCTCCACGAAGACGCTCTGCAAGGTACTTATTTCCTGCTTCCATCCTTTTCATGCTAAAACAACATCAAAGTTCAAATTTACAATTAAATGTCATAAATATCAAAACATAAAATTTTATCAGAGTTGCATGTATGTTCAGCATTAAAATCATTACTTGATGAAACTAAACACTTTGGTTTTTAAAATATACAGAATATATAGTCTTATATATAATATAATTATTAATGCAATTACAGTCTTATATATAATTAAAATATATAGTCTTTAAGAATCGTTTAAAACAATGGAGATTTTTTAAATGTATCTTAAGAATGAATTTTAAGAAATGGCAAATGAAAATAGTAGATTTATACTTACTGCAATAATGTATCAATAGATGATGGTGTAACAGACACAGCATCAGGTATGTCCTCAGTACTGACAATATGTTTGCTACAAAATGATAAACAGGAATTAAATAATATCCACAATAGTTATTTCCCAGTATGCTTAAAAAGTATATGCCTCATGACCATATTAACTGCTTCATAACTTTTACTCAAGATTAGATGAGATTTCATAAGTTTGAGCTGTGTATTGCATATTTCTAAGCATATTAAATGTAGAAATTATATATAGGTATAAACCTAATTTGACCAACTGAAAAATAAAACATTCAATCTATTTAATCTTAGCTGTTTTTTTTTTTTAATTTAACGAAACTCGAAAAAAAAAAAAATGAGTATACTGTTGGTAAGTTAAATGTGTAGTGTTAATAACTATAAATAAATCCTGTAATTAAACGTTGGCAAAATGCTGGTAAAAAATCAATACCTGTCTTTTATTAGCTGCTGCAATCTTCAGGATTTTTTTTTTTTTTAATTTTTGTCTCTCGTTGTTAAGATTCCTGATGCAACTGAAGCCATTTTTTTAAAGAATCATTATTATGAAGACAAAGTAGTTTTGAAAGCTAGTAAAAATTTAACCCGTGACTTTTTAAAAATTTCTATATTCCAATAATGAAATTAGTAAGAAATTCAACTTGTCCGCACGATGTACTTCGCATGCAATTTTTATTACTCTAACAAAATTAACTTTTGATCATTTCACCTATAAGATCCTCCAGAATTTTTAAATAGCTGCTGTATTTTGCTGCAGACTTATAAAATGAAATATGGCAATTTTGTCTCAATTAAAAAGAGTTTTAAAAATTATATTTAAAAGGATATTGTCGCCGTTCAGGTAGAAGTCACGAAGTCCAAAATTTTCGATTTTGTGATATATATCTTATTATTACAAACAATTAATTCTCTGTTGTCTGCATACTAACTCCCTTGACATTTTGTTGCTTCTTAATATAGATATCCGTATATCACTAATTCCTTTAACTTATACTAGGAAGTAAAATTTACTAAGTCCACTTAATGACTTCAAAAGATTCATCACAGATGTGTATGAGAAGAAATGTATGTATAAGATGTATTACTAAAAGGATTCAATGATTGTCTCTTACTGCCTGATAGCCTACGAAAATGGACTCCGGCAGTCAAATAACCAGAAATAATTGATGACACAATCGGAGGGGCTGCGTGTGAAAATTAGAAAAAGGATTGTGTGCACAAAATATTATAAAGCCCCAGACGATGATAAACAGCTACAAGAGGCTAACAAGAATACGAACAGTGAAAAAAAAAGTATATGCGAGCAAGTCATTTGTCAAAGAGCGGCAGATGATTTTAAAAAATGAGTAGTTCGTTTTATTTTCTTTGACTGTTTTACAGATCCCATCGAGTAATGTGTCATCAATGCATTACAGCAGGAAATTGCACTGTTATAACTAAACAATACACACACACACACACCCTCCCCTACAAATAATGTACATTGTTATACATATCAAGTAAATTGTCATCGTGGTAGCTTAGAAATCGGTACATGTTTGTTCAATTTTTTTGTCACTCACAGAAAATATAAAAGAAGAGTCACTTTACTCTAACACATGAGATGATCCGGATCAAAATCAAAATATAGCATCCCTACATTACTTCAAAAAACCTCAGCGAAATTATTGAACAAAAATTTCCGAAATCCAGACAGTCAGTGACAAAATATGATAGTATTCACAGCACTGTTGAACACCATAAAATATAAAATGACAGCCTCACTCTGCATTACTAAATAAACATCAAGATAGCACCTTCCGTGAGGCAGATGAATGCTCTTGAACATACTGTACAGGAACGAAGTTCAGTGACTTGATTAAACTCTCAAATCTTTCTCAAACAGTCATGCAGAATAAAACAATGCATACAAAAGAAAAGAAGTGGTTGAAAATGAAATGATTTCGCTTTCAGAAAACTAGATCAATATTTCTTAAATATAATCTTTCAGGGAATTACTCAAAGAAAAAGACCTTAGGTCAAAAGCATTTATGAACTCCTACACTTTCAAGGGCTTTTAATTCTCCTTTTCTAATCAATGAACTGAAATACAGTAACACGATTTGATTAGATTCTTTTTTTTAAAAAAAACGGGGTGATGCCACGAAAGTTTAAAACTTGATATAAATCCCTTCCATCCTTATATTTTGATTTTTATACAAGATCAAGCCAAAAAAGTGACTCAGGAAATGAAACAGATTTTGCTTAGATATATAATTAAAGTGTCTTTAAATAATTGTTTGTTACACTAACATGATAGATTATGCGGAGAGCACTAAAATAACAAATGAATTGCATTAAAAAACATTAATATAAAATATAATAATCTATTCTTTGCACTAATATCGCTAATGCATTAACTAGTATTTACATAAATAGATCAAACTGAAGCTTTAAACAAATAAGTTCACTTAAATAATTATTGCTGAAAAGAAAAAGGTCATAAAAGCAATTTACATTTTAGCCGGTAAAAGTCAATCAGTCTACAAAAAAAAATCTTTTGACAGATTATTACAGCCAATTAGAGCTTTCAGTTAACTATTTAATCATTTAAACCTATAATAAGATATCCGTAAATCTAGAATGTAAGTTATAATTCTTACTATTTTTCATAATGAGACAAAAGTTTAAATTGGTCATGTCTTGAAACTATAGTTTTAGACTTTGATTTTTACCTGAACGTCGACGATAGATAATATTAAATATGAGGTTAAAAATTACCTTTTAGCTCTGCAATATAAACAGGTGCATAGAAGACACAAAATAATTGATAATGCAATAGCTGCCAAAACTCCCCATAAAGACGCTTCATAAACATGCTTTTGGTTTTGCCATTCTTCATACAAAGGCTGGCAATAAGTAGCAGGGAAAAATTCCTGTTTCATTAAAGTAGGCAAATAAGAGTTCCAAAATTGGCTTTCCTTTTGATGATAGCTGGACATCATCACTGAAGTGTAATTCGTAGTATTTATTAATAAATACTGCATATGTTTCAAATCCACAGGCTCCCATAAAATGCTATCAAAAAGTTTGGCTGGAGTTGGATTGCTAGAAAGGGAGAAAAAATAAACACATGCGTAATTACTTTTATGAATAAAAAGAGACTACATAAAAAGTACATCAATACAAACTTCACAATACACAAACAATACAGCTCAAAATGATTGGAATACTTAAGTATAAATACTGGACTATCTCTAACAAATAAAAATATTTGTTTGACTTTTGCTAATGAGTATGATAAGTACAAAAACATTTATTTCAAAGCATGATCACAAAATAAAGCAAAAAAATATGTACAAATTAAGAAGAATAGTACAAAAACAAGAAAAAACATTTGTTTGATTAGAATATAGCCTATAGTGCAGAGTTCATTGAAAGAAAGGGGAAAAAGAAAAATGATTACTGTATCACTGTATTTCAAACGCGAATGTCGCTGAAAAAGAAGGATGAGCTTGGTGACTGGGTAAGATAGAAATATCTGCTGTATTGGTGAAGATGTGTGTTATGAGATATTACAGTCTCAGCACAGACTTTTCATAAGCGAATGATTTATGGTACAGTCAAGGGAAGAAAACCAAGACATAGAGGTCCATATATCTTGAAGTCAAGTAACAAATCCAGAATGTCAAGTCCAACAAGCAGGAACATGGAAATAAGAATATACCATGACGGTAAAATGTGCTGTCCAACAATTGTGCATTAACTGCATGTTCTGTTGCTAGCCGGTAAACTTTCAAAAGTATTTCTTTATTTTTTACTTATTAAACATGGTTTGCAACACCATGAATTACAGCAAATATTATTATCTGTTGATACCTACTATTAATCTTTAGATTCTGTATATAGTAACACCCAGAATATAATGTAGTAGTATATTAAATAATTTTTAAATGTCTTGCAGCATATGCCTTTATGACAAAGATTACCCGACTGGAAAGGAATATCATATACCCTGATTCATTCTGTTACTAGATACTTTTAAAAGATACACCAAAAATGGGTAAAATATTTTAAAAACCAACAATGTCTGGAAATATTATGCTAACTAAATGAATTAACAATGCAGGTTTGATACTTAAACAACTTTAACGGATGAGAAAAGTTATGAGATACCTCCTAATAATGTATCGGACCTCCTCTGCCCGGCGAAGTGCATCAACATGACATGGCATGGCATGGACTCAACAAATCGCTGGAAGTCTCCTGCAAAAATATTAAGCCATGGTGCCTCTACAGCCGTTTATAATAGTGAAAGTGTTGTTGGTGCTGATTTTGTACGCGAATTAATCTCTTAAATATGTGTCATGTTCGATTGGATTCATGTCGGACGATCTAGATAGCAAAATTATTTCAGACTGTTCTTCAAACAAATCGGGAAAAGTTGTGGCCCGATGACAGGCGCATTGTCATCCATAAAAATCCCATCGTTGTTTGGTACATGAAATCCATGAATGGCTGCAAGTGGTCACCAAGTAGCTGAACATAACCATTTCCAATCAATGATCAGTTCTGTTGGACCAGAGGACCCAGTCCAATCCATTTTAAAACAGCCCACACTATTATGAAGCCACCACCATCTTGCACATTGCCTTGATGACAACTCCATGACTTCGTGAGGTCTGCACCACACTAGAGACCTATCATCAGCTCTTACCAACTGAAATCATGACTGATCTGAGCAAGTCACGGTTTACCAGTCGTCAAGGATCCAACCAATATGGCCAGGGGCCCAGGAGATGCACTGCAGGCAATGCTGGGCTGTTAGTAAAGGCATTCGAATCGGTCTTCGGCTGCCATAGCCCATTAAAACCAAATTTCGCCGCATTGTCCTCACAGACAGAAACTTCGGATTCCGACTTTGAAGAGAGAGAGAGTAATATTGACAATGAAGATAATGACAATGTAATTGTTGAAGAAGATATTGCTAATGAGGATGAAATATTAACCCATCAAGAATTTCTTCCTATAATTTATAAGGTTCGAAAAATTGTTAAGATATTTAAACGTTCCTCTACATATTCCAAAAATATATTCTTACTGAAAAAACAGAATATATGTTAATATTAGATTCTAAAACACGTTGGAACAGTTTACTCCTAATCATGGAACGATTTGAAACTGAAAAATCCAATCCAAAAAGCAATAATCGACTTAAACCTGCAAATTAATTTTTCAGGTAGTGAATTCGACTTAATATCCAGAACTGTATCAGCTCTACTTCCAATAAAACTGGCTGTTGTGGCATTCTGTCGGAGAGATTCTAATTTATTAACAGCTAATGCAACAATAAATTTCACGTTGCAGTCACTGAAAGAACAACACATATCACTATCTGAAGAATTATATATTACACTGAAAAATCGCACAGAAGAAAGGCATACCGAGGAATTGTCTCTTTAACAAAAGAATTAGCGAGAAATAAAAAAAATTTCAACAAACCAAAATACAATACAGAAATTAGCTATATCCAAAACCATTCGACCAGAAATCGATTTATTTGAATATGAGGGATTTAAAGGTAAATACTTGGAAAAAGTATATCGCTCGTTGCTAACAGTACCACCAACTAGCGTAAATGCCTAAAGAGTGTTTTCGGAAGCTGGTAATTTTTGCACAAAATTACGTTACAGGCTTAATGACAGTACAATTGATGCATTATGTTTTTTAAGATCACATATCAAAAATTTGTAATAGTACCACAGACTGAATAGTGATATTTACACTTTTTTGTGATTTAAATAAATAAGATGTTCCTTTACTTTTTTGTGATTCTTTATATACTGTTATAATTTATAAGTTACAAATTATTTTTTGTGATATTTACACTCTTTAATAAAACTGGCAAATAAAACAAACATCTGTGTTTTCTTTCTTTTTCTAAAATTTCTACTACCGGTATTAAAACCGGTATCCCGGTATTAAGATCTAAAAAAAATACCGAATACCAGTATTGAACTTTTGGTCCGATATTGCAATCCCTAATTACAAGAATTTTCTCCAAATTAGGATATAAAAGACATTCCAAAAGAATCTTCTGCAGAGGAAAAGTATTCAGATTTCTGCAAACTGAGCAACCAAAATCAATAACAAAAAAAAATATTCTAAATAATGTAAACGAACAAAGCAAAATTCAAAACATATATAAATTCAGTGTAAATTATTTGATTACCAAAAATATTTATTTCATGTGATGAATTTATTGCTGTGATGATATATCCAAATTATCAAAGCAAACACAATGGCATATTAATTTAACCCCATTAGCAACTGCTGTAATTTTTACAATAAAATAACAATTCAAAAGAAAAATTCGTAGTTCTGTTTAAAAGCAATAAATAAAGATATTAACTGCTGAAATGTTTATCAAAATACCATACCCAAATTTGGCAAAGTTTGCCCAAGCTGTCATGAAAAACATACTAAGGTTTCGGTCTGCTTCAGTCCACCTAGCTTCATGAAGATTCAGGTCACTAGGATACAATTTTGGATCCATGAAAGGCGCACCAGTGACAAGATAGTACTCAGAGTCATGTGGAACAACTATATGAGGAATTTTAAATACTAATTAATATATTTTACGAAAATAAAAACAAAATGAAGTAACAAATGAAGAATCAAAACAATCAACACCATATTAAAAAAAAGGATTAAAATTAAACTAACTAATATCTCATGGAAAATAAAAATCTTTCAACACAGTGAAACACATTTCTTTAATTTGTGGCTAATTTTCAAGAGAATTAGTTATATCTTCTAGGAAATCTATGAAATATCTATCATAGATTTTTGATAACTAACTAATAATTTTATAAAATTAATACATACTGAAAACCAACAAGTTACAAGATGTGGAAATTAAAAATTAAATGTTTGCATTGAGCATTTCAACAACAAAAACATTTGTTTCCCAGTGTTTATAAAATAAAGGATGGCCATATATGATGTGAGAAGTTTGGAGCTTGGTTGTAATTGGAGCCAAATTAAACATCAAATTTGATTGAAGCATTGATATAACACATTTTTTAAACCATCAATCGAGTAAAATATTTGAAGCCCCGTAACAAATACATAAGAATTGGGTTTATTTGACAGGCTTACCAAACAAGAGATTTAAAACCATCAAAGAAATTCTCCATTTAGATAAATTAAAATGCTATTTGCAGTAATAAATAATCAATTTCTAATGACGCTACTAATCGCGGTGTCTAAAGACTTTTAACAAAATTGTAGAATCTTCCTACAACAAAACAAAGAATTATTGATTAAACTAAACTGAAATGAAAAAATCGCCTGAAATATGTATGTAGAAATATACTTTAAATGAAGTTGAAAGTGCTACAAGAAAAGAAACAATGTAATAAATGAATATTTATGAAAAAAAAACCAGTTTTAAATAAAAATTAGATACACCTACATTTTAATTTCTTGAAACAGTATAATTGCAATTTCTTTCACCTGCTTTGTTCAAAATGGAAATACTGAAGTGCATTTTACAGTAAATCACATTTTCTGATAAACCACAATTTTAAAAAATTGAACTTGACAATACATTTGAAATAATAAATATGATATGATAAATGCTTAATTTATTTAGAAAAATTCACTTCTTACCGTCTTTCCAAAAGGACGAATTTTTAGGATTTCCTTGAACAAAACGCAGACCATCCAGAGAATTATTCAAAACATACATATATGTTCGAATATGTTGTTGAAGAAGAAGCTTCAGCATTTTATCGGTTGGTGCTTTGAAATAACTATCGGACATCATCTAAAATAACACAAATAATAAATTAGTTAGTTTAAATGAAATTAATGGTAAATTCCACTTTTGGTGCAGCACAAAACACTTACATTAACATAACTTTCTCTTAATAACGTTTCGTTTTCAGCATCTTTCTCTTTAGGTGTATACATAAACTGGATGGCTTTTGTCAATGCTGGAATATCTAAAGTATAATTGAACACTGATGCAAATTCGCGAATTTTTCTCTCAAGTTTCTCCTTTGTAACTCTAAAGTTATTCCTTTTCAATTCAGGATCTTGCACTGAAAATGAAAATTCGCCCAGTTAAAATAGTTATGCATTAATTACTAGTATATAAAATAATAATTTTCAAACGATTGATAAAAATGGGTCCATTTAAAAATTCAATATTTAAATATACTACATACAAATTTTACAAATCATTCAAAGATATAAATTTACACACTGTTGCTAAAGTTTCAAAAAGGTATTATATTTAGCAATAAAGTAATGACAAAATAAAATTACTTCTTGAATTGAAGAATTCTATTCAAAAAGTAACCATAAAGAGAACTAACTCAAGATACTGAGAGGGTAAAAAAATACCTAATGCAGGCTACACTGTACTAAAGTAAGGAAAAATAGGTAGTTTTATACCTAGGTCTGTGTCTACAGGGTGTTGCCGAATTCGACCAACAAATTCAGAAGAGTTATAGTAGGCATCAAGAGGATAAAGAATCACCATACAACATGGGGTCCCAAATGACGTTTAGGGGGTGAAAATCGCAAAAATATAAGGAGTCGGCGAACTTTTGGAAACTGTAAAAAATTAATAAAAAAAATACCAAAAGGTGTTTCAACTATGAATTTTTTTTAAGTGAAAGCACAGTCTTGAAGGCTATTTTTTATGTAAGTAACATGCCAATTTGATGAACCAGGGGGTCGTAAATGATTGAAAACGAGAAAGTAGTTTAGAACACTTATCTGCAAAAATATTAAAACTTAAAGAAAAATAAAAGCTTGAAAATATAAGGAATTTTATACTCCTTAATTTGATATAAGTCTGTAGTGTGAAAATTGAGGAGGGTTTAAGATATTCAAGAAAAACTAAAATGTTTGCCAGGAAACATAGCTGCAACATCGGTACCGATGTTTACAGAGGGTGTTGCCAAATTCGAAAGGTAAATTTAGAGAAGTGATAGTAGGCATTAAAGAGATTAAAAATTATCATAAAACATAGGGTCGCAGGAAACGTTTTTTCTGTGAAAAACGCAAAAACAGAAATCGAAGAGACAATTAGCCAGGCGAAGAGAATGGCCCTAAGAATGCAAGGATTTGGAACAAGGTAGTTGAGATGAAGTTTTCTCGTATCTAAATTTTCCAAGCGTTCGAGGAATATAAAAGCTGCGATCATTGCAGAATTGATGGTTCGAGGAATATAAAAGCAGCTTATATTCATTAAAGAGCAGTGCAGAATTGATAGTCGATAAGTTTCATTCGCAAATAATATGTTAGATTTCACGAATGACGGATATGCATTTAATTTACGACCGAGCGAATGGTAATGGACGGCTAGCACAAAGAATATACCAATAGAAATATCCAAGTAGGCGTTGTCCACACCACAGCACCTTTTCAAATATTAATAGACGGTTGCGGGAGACAGGATCCTTCAAAATAAAGAGGCCAAATGCAGGGCTCGAACGCCTCAGTGGCGCAAAGTACCTTGTTTTCTTGCAACACGTCCTTCCAGATTTACTGTGGGAAGTACCGGCCATTGCACACCAGAACATATGGTTAATGCATGATGGTGCACAGCGCATTTTTTTTTTTAATTCTATGCGTAACTAACTAGATAATACATATCCTGGGACGTGGCGGACCTGTTGATTGGCCTCCAAGTTCCCCGGACCTTACTCCCTTGGATTTCTTCTTCTGGGGCCATATAAAATATTTCTTAAAGTTTTAATATTTTTGAAGATAAGGGTTCTAAACTACTTTTTCGTTTTCAATCATTTACGACCTCCTGGTTCGTCAAATCGGTATGTTACTCACATAAAAAATCGCCTTTTAGAATGTGCTTTCACTTAAAAAAAATTCATAGTTGAAATACCTTTTGTTATTTTTTTTATTAATTTTTTACAGTTTCCAAAAGTTCGCCGACTCCTTATATTTTTGCTATTTTCACCCCCCTAAACATCCTTTGGGACCCCATTTTGTATGATGATTCTTTATCCTCTTGATGCCTACTATCACCCCTCTGAATTTGTCGGTCGAATTCAGTAACACTTTGTATATTATGTATCAAATATAAGCCAAATATAGAGACAGTTCAGACACTGTAGCCTTGGGGATACAGTAATCTATGATAATTGAGCAGTAATGTCTTTTGGAATAGCTTAAGTAGCAAATAATGCATCTTTAACAATTGCCTTTTTTAATTAATTTTGAATAATTATTAGTCAATAAAAATAATAGATTTTAAACTCCATGTAGCTTAGCTTTAACAAAGACACAGTATTTATAGATTATTAATTTTTCATTAATTATAATTAGAAATCAAATTTTCAAATAAATACTGACTATTATTTTTCTTACGGTTTTTTTTTTTTTTTTTTTTTTTTTATTTTTTTGTCTAAACAGATTTACCCGAATGCCTTTTTATCCCTACAATTTTTTTACAATAAAAAAATTGTAAGGTTAAAATATATTCTTATCAAAGGTATTTATTTATTTACCTAAGAAAATTTTGCAGCACAATATTTTTAACTTATTTTTATTTATCATTGATAATCTTTTATTTTATTATTGTAATTCATAATTTAGGATGAAGAAAAACATTTTTTTTTTTTGAGGCGATAAAAAGTTTAAATCCCCCAACTAACGTCTCTGCAAAGGAAGAAGGTGCTGTGGTCTAACAGCGTATTTTCCTTTTACAAACTGTGTGGCAGAATGAAATGTGCAGAAACAATGTGTATTACACTGTTTCTGCACATAAACAGCATGTTCATAATCATAATATTCCTGAAAATGTTTCCTCTCTTTACAAAGTGAAGCAAATCGTTTTCCTTAGTTTTTTTTCCGGGAAGCCTAAACGGATTGATGATTTTAGTACCCTAAAGATTTGATGGATTTAGATACCATATGCAAAATTAAATAAACTAGAAATCGTAAATTGAAAAAATTAATGTTCTACAATGCCAATGTACAAATGGCTCCTGATCAAAGATAAAAACAATACGTTTGAGTTAACATTTTTTTTAAAAAATAGCTTAATTAATTTCAGAATCCTAAAATGTTAATCCACTTATTAGAAAACCAATGCTCTTATGTGATAAACATTAACCATTGTTGGCTAACTTTAAAGATTAATATTAACTGGAAAGAAAAAAGAAAGAGTTCCAAAATCATAAAAGGCAATAAGCACACATCATTCTTTGACTTAACTGTAAGCTAATAAATAAGAACCACACTATATATGAATCTACTCTTACTGTTAGGAAGAAAAATGGTGAAATAAGAAGATTCTAACATACAATCTGAGATTCTTACACAGCATTGAAACGGCTTCATCTTTAGTCACGCCTGTGAGGTATGCAAAATCATCATGAAAGTTTCTATATGGTGATTTGATCAAATTTTCAGGAAGGTCAGGTAAAATTCCACGACTAATCCCTCGAGTGCAAAAATCTATTACAGGAGTCCAAGGATACCATCCCACAGATGGCTGCAAAAGAGAATATATAACTAGACCTTCAAAAGAAAATGCTTTACAGAAGGGGGGAAAATTCTAGCACACAAATATAAGATAATTAAAGAATTCCTCCTTACAAATACATTATTGGAGATTGTTAATGTGCAAAACCTTCAACAAAAAATCTTATTAAAATTAAAACTGACAGTTTCAAAAAATTTAAGATTTTTATTACGCGAAGGTCTCTATACAAATGAAAATTCCTTTCAAAAAGAATGTGAAACATTTTATGCAAAACCCTAATCGGTTATCCGAAACTCGTTTTAAAGACCGCTTGTTAATAAAATATTCGTAAAGTGTAATTCAGCTTTTGAGATGATACACAAATAATTTATCATTGAAAGATAATAAGCTATTATCTATAAAAAGTACAAAAACATACAAAGTTAGTTAATTGATTTTTATAGCTCAACAGCCCTTCTTTGGTGTATTAACGGTAATTAAAAAAAAAGGACTCCAATGGCAGGAATTTATTTCATAAAACATTCGGATTGCAAACGAAATTACATTTTGCAATTCAGTATCAAGTCAGGCTTAACGTTTGACAGAATAATTTGAATACTAATACTAAAAGTAAAATTTTATAGTATTTTTCATAACTATAAAAAGGCAGCAAATTTTTGAAAAAAAAAATATTGCTTATGTATTAGGCAAATAAGCATCTAAATTGCCTAATACATGAACAAACCATTTATTTACTTAATCTTTTCTAGGGCCGTGGGAAGTATGCTTCCCACCAAATTTATCAATCTTTGTATGAAATTATGTAGGTTGGCATAAGTTCTGACAAATTTTTTTAGTAAGTCAGAAACTTAGATGCTTCAGTTCTTTATCTCAGACAAAATTATGTGTCTTGATTTGTTACCTAATTATTAATTAACAAATTAATTAATTAATCAAATTAAATTTATCTAATAAGCTAAATGAATCCCTTTTCTTACTCTAATTTCAAGCCAAAAAATATTTTAACATAATATGACTAGAAAAAAATGGTCCTTTAAAGGGTTAACTGATTTTTAAAATAGATGCACAAAAAATAAAAATAAAAATTTCTTGTTCAAAACACATTCAATTCAACATCATCAGATGAAAAAATTTTGAAAAACAAAATATACCAACAAAGTAAAAAAAGAAATTTAAAAAATTCCGAAAATGTCCAGAAAATCAATCAAAAGCTTGAAAATTATTGTATCATTTAAAATTGCACAATCTTGAACTATTAAATTATCAATTATTTATTACAAGAAAAATTAATCTTTAATAGTTCTGCAATATTGTAAAATTATTCACAATAAAATATAAAAACATTAAAATTGCAATAAAAAAATTAGTTTGAAGAAAAGTCAGAAAACAAAATTCAAACTGCCACAAAAAAAAATGCTGTTTAATTTGACATAATGCATTTTGAATTTAACAATTGATTACTATTGCACAAATAAATACAGAGATACAAGCATTTTTCTTTTTAGAATTCAAAGATATGCACGTTTTTTTTAGTATAAAATAATAAATATAAGACAAAATTAGGTGAAATGCAGCAAAACTCTTAGCAATAAACCTGAAGTGTGAATTTGAACAAAATATAATAAATATTTCTAAAGTTTAAAAAAACATTCCAAATGCAATTTCAAAATATACTATTAACTAAAATAATACCAAAGAGATGCAATCATTTTAACTAAATAAAATAAAAAATATTGCCAACTAATGAGAAATTCCTAACATTCAGAACTTGCACTACAAATTATAGCAGATAGATATTGTGTCGTCATTTGGAGGAATTTATTAGTTCATAAATGACTGAATAAAGAAAATAACAAAGTAATAAATAAAAATTAAGCTACACTTTCTTATTAATGTGGACAGCCGCATTCAAATTAAGAATTTTTAATTAAATATGATGATTGATAAATGCAGATTCATATATAGCAGTAACTCATATATAGCAGTAGTTCACTCATTTCTTTGATGTCTAAAGGTCGTATGCAGCTTTTTAACTGAAAACTAGTTGCAGTAAGTTAACCGCAAAGTGCAACTAAGTGCGTACAAGATTCAGCAAGAGTTTAGTTTAACTGCATGTTCTGAAATATGGACACAGATGCATGCCAGCATAAAATAATATCACGATATTGCCTAAGTAAGTTACTGAAAAAGGTCCAGGTTCCTGACATTCCTCCTTCCAAACTTTGTCTATGTTTAAAGTAATCCTTATGCATTATTTTCTCTCAAACCGTTAATCACACCTTCCCACTATAAGTTCTTCAAACGAAAGCAAAATGAAAGAAAAATATATAGCGGAACTCAAGGCACTTGCCATAAACTACGATTATGGTAACAATATGCTGCTTATTGTTATGCAACGTTTATGTGAAGTGGATTAAGCGATGAATAATATAACAGATCGAATATTTGAAGAAGATATTATTTGTAGTGACTTTTAGATTACACTAATTGTGAAAAAAAGCTTGTAGAGGACCAATTATGGCAGTGCATGCAAAGGGAAAATCGGGCCAAAAAAAACGAATTTTGTCGCGAAGCAGAAGAAATTTGTTCAAGATGCACATGCACAAATCATGTTAATGAGAAATGCAAGTTCGTCTCTGGCAAATGTAATACTTGTTCAAAAATCGCTCACATCCAACAGGCATGTTCTACAGCTCAAAAAGCAAGCAAGTTTAAAACATAGAGCTGACAAAACAAAATAAAGTTCCATTAATCGAATTAAATTTCAATAGAAAGAATCGAAACGATTCCCAATAATGATTAACTTGAAAATTGAGAACAAAAAAATTATCTGATGGAGTTAAATATGCAGAAAAGCTGTCAATATAGTAAAGTGTGAAAAATATCAGAAAAATTTCAAATAAGCTAATTCAGCCTGCCAATGCAGTCTTTAAGGCAGGTTACACACACATCATATTCTTCCACTGCAGATGTTTTACCTTTACCGCTCACAGAAACCGAACATTTACATACACGGTGATAAAATTTCCTCCCCCTCTTAGTAGTCGGCGGAGTTTCATCAACAAACAAATTTACTTTAATCGTGTTATTTAAACTATTTACTGCTTAAGTGTAACTTGAGATGAATAGAGAGAAAATTATATCTTTATTATTATTTTGTAGTCGAATGAAAAGAAAAAGAAAAAAATGATTTATTTGGATTTATCCAATTAATGATAAAAGAGAGTAGTTTGGAGCTTTTTACATGTTATTTGAAGATTTGCGGAAAGAGATTTTTCCATTATTTCAGAAGGTCAATGACTTCCTTTGATGGATTACATGGGCAATTAAAAGATATCATTCAGCACAAAAATACCAAAATTGAGGAATTTCAACAAGTAGAAATGTTGGCAATAACTTTGCGATAAGAAAATAACTTCAGGAATCTGCAAGTCGGAATATTAAATTGCATTGAGTTAAATAAATGTTTTACTTACAATTATTTTCATACATTGTTATTATAAAGTTTTAAAGGTAAGTGCGTTTATTAATACAATTGCATAAAAAAATATGAGTAGAAAATTAGATACGCTTTATACACATAAATATAAAATTAAAAAATAATATACAATTAATATTAATATATTAATTATATAACATATTACCATTCAATTGTGCTAATGGGCATTGACGACAGTAAATATCGTTTTATTTTTGTGCATATTGGCAGCTATGGAAAAGACTGTGACATCGATTTTGAAGTAAACTCAACTATGGGTATCAATAGAAAGAAGTTTAGAAAATCTACCTTATTTGCAGTGTTTGTTAAGCACAGGAAGTTGAAAAATTCCATACTTTTTTGTTAGTAATGCAGCATTTGGGCTGCAAAAAATTTGCTAAGGCCGTATTCTGGATCACATTTGTCAGTCGAAAAGAGAATCTTCAACTATAGATTTGTCAAACAAGAAGATACACAGAATGCGCTTCTGGTATACTCAGCAATAAATAGAGAATATTTGCTAGTTTAACAAAGGAAAACAATTTTCAAAATTGGACTTTCAACATACATAACTGGAAACAAAACTCCACCTGGAAACTTAGAAACTTTTCGATAATAAATACACATATGAGATTTATGATCTGCAATTTGGTAATGTTACATAGATGAATTATTTCAAGACAGGGAAGGAGTTATTGTTTATGGGCGATGCTAGAATAACCGGAAGTGACAAAATATCTCATTTTAAAGTCGCAGAAATATATATTAAGAAAAGAACAAAGCACAGACTAAATTGACGTAAAAGCGTTTCCAAAATTAAATGAATTTTCTGGAACATAAAACATGCAAATGAGCTACAAGACTGATGAGAAGATTTCAGCTGTAATGAAAGCTTAAGAATACATGAGAATGTTCAAGAAGTAAAAAAAGCTCCCTAAGAAAGTCATAAATTTCTATGGCAAATTTGTCACTATTACAAATCATCTTGTTGATTAAACAAAAAATATTAAGTTTAAATGGTCAAATAACTGTCAGGTTGAGCAAACAACAGTTCATATTTTTTGCATGCTATCATATATACATCCTGAAGGACAAATGGTCGATACCCTTTGATCCAAAAAGAAATGAACAAAAATATTTCCAAATTGACACAGGAGCTCTTGCAATAGTGTGGGAAGTAAAAATTTCACTTATATAAGATTCACTCAGTTTCGGTAAAAGATTCATTCTGATAAAGGATCATAAACCTTTGGTAGCCATTTCTGAATCAGCAGTATTAACAGTTACTAAACTACTGTATTATGTGTCAACTTTACTATTATTACTATCCAGATTGGTATTCTCCAAAAATGCTAATCATGGAAATACACATTTTCTTTTTTATAACTTTGCAAAAATTGGAAGTAAAAGATGATATCATAATAAACCAGCTAACAAAAATTTAAACATTGCCTGCCACTTAAATAGAGTTACAGCAGGTAATGGAGAAAGATGAAAAATTAGGTCTGCTCTTAAAAGTTTTAAGGGAAGACTTTATTTCCTATAGGAGGGAAGATCAATATGCCATTCAGTATAGGGATATTATGTAGGGTTAAAGAGTCTGCATTCCAAAGAAACAACAGATAATGTTCTTGAAGATTGCATAATAGACACTTAAGTATGGTAAAAATGAAAGCAATAAATAGATAATTTATTGCCAAAAAACACAGATAAAGATATTAAAGAAGAAGTTCCTCAGAAACGTGTTGACTGCAAAGACACAAAATTGATCCACCAAAAAGTAAAATTTCATTACTAAAAATATCATAGTATGCCATGGTATGTATTCATGACAATTTTGCTAGCTCCATTTTCGAACGTATTTCATAATCGTTCAAGCTCATTATAAATGGTTAGAATACCCCGTGAAGGTAATCTCAAACAAGAAGACCACTGAATGCCTCAGTTCTCATTATTTAGATTTTCACTGTTACTTGTTAGAGACAATGGAATCCAGTTTACATTGCAGGAATTCCAGATGTTTATGCAAAGCAATAGTATAAAGAACAAAACTAAAGCATCATTTACACTTTTTAACAATGGTCATCCACAATGCTATGTTGCCACTTTAAAACAATAATTACAAGCTATGCAGAAATATGAAGATAGCAAACAACTGAAACTGAAGACATTCCAACTGCAGTACCAGAAAACTCAAATGCTAACACAACATATAGTCGAGTTATGATATTCTTTAAAAGATATTCAAACTGGGATATATTTACTCTTTTATAAATTAAAATCTAGGATACTAGACACAATACGAAAAGACACATTTGAAGGCAAGAATTTTGATATAGAGAGTGGATGGATGTGACAGTTTAGAAAGCAACCAACAAAAAATCGAAGTTTAAAAAATTTTGACAGGGAAGGTGCTTCCATTTCACAGTCGATGTTCAAAAAGCCTGAGTTATAAGGCATGCAGATCAGATCCATCCAGTGGCTGATCAAATGCAAGAAAATACTTACATTCCAATCATACACCACAAATGCTCAATTACGATATTCAAGAAAACCCCAATCATCAGCATATTAAACAGCTGAAAATTGTTTTTCCCAGTCCCAGATAAGGAAAGAAAGCTTCTTTTCCACGCCAATAGTGTTACTGATTGATATTCCGGCCCAAGGCATATTCCTGGATATTTGGATGAGATCTCCCAAGAAACTTGATGTTAAGGAAAATGGAGATGAGATGACTAGAACTTGTAAGACACATTAATTATAACTGAATTTAAGCAGGCATGAGATTTAGCGAGAGTTTAGTTTAACTGTTTTTTCAAAGATGTACAAGCAGATGCAAGTCCATAGATCGATAATGATGGCAAATACATATTGTATTTGTTAACTTATCAGTGTTGTGTGTTGCCAACATGTAACCCACACTTTATGTAAATTGTAAATAAAATTAACGGATCTCATATTCCAAGAACTCAAAATACAATAATTTCAAAGTTTAAATTATGCATTTAGAAAAATATGAGCACTCTAAATCATATTGGGAACTGTGCCTAATGCAATATGGACTCTACCAAGTTACATTCAATGAGCTCGCTCACTCATCATCAGTGACATCAATTCTCTGTCTTCGTTATTATTAATTTATTATTTTACAGTAATCCCAAAATGAGGAAATATATAGTGAGGAGGAGATATAAATGAGGAGGTGTCTAGTGAAAAACAGAATCATTATAATTCATATTGCAATTTAATGTTAAAGTAAAATGCATTTAAACTCATAATGGCTTTTAGAATTCTAGAACTTTTAATAGTTTTGAAATTAAATTACTTAAATTTTAAATTCCTCTATGGCAATTGTAAAATATACAAATTTTTATAACTTCTTTTCAATATTCGAATGTAGAAAAATGTTTTGATATAACTGTTTGAACTACTGTTTGCAATCATTGAAAGACAATAAAATGCTGAAACAACTTTTAATTCCTCTGTACATCCTTACAAATTTCAATCTTCATAATCACATCTAGAAATGAAAGAGACCTCACCCCCTCTCTTTGCATTCATAAAAATGAGCTGAAAAATTTTTAGAAAAAAATTTATTGTACCACATTTAATTTTTAAAAAATCTAGTTTCCTATGAAAATAAAATAGATATGCACTTAAACTTACTTTAAAATATGTAGATTCAAAGAAATTTAAAGGTGCTCCTCGCAGACATGTCACTGTTCGATAAGATGACTGGAAATTGCAATTATACAATGAAGCATATTCCTTGCTTTGATGAACAACAGTATAATTACTTCTAGTTACTGCCCAATCAGCAACAGCTGAACCACTCTGAGCTATAACACGTCGAATCTTTTCTAAAAAGAATATAATGTCATATATTGTTGTAAAATTAAATAATATAAATTCAAACCAGTTCAAGCTCAATAAACTGAATGTTAAGGTCTAATAGAGAAATAAGTCAAAAGACTATGACATTACAAATGGGCATGAACCAATTTAATGTCCGAAATTTCAAACCGAATTGTTTGAAAAACATGGCTGTATTAACAAGAAAATAATAAAAGGAAAAGTTAATGTAACATAACAAAAGCTAGACTTTTAACAACATGTAACTTATCAAAGAAAATTCATTAGAAAAATAATATAATGAAACAATAAACCATTCTTATAATAAAGATCGATATTTCTTTTTTTTTTTACATTATGCTGGATAATTATTAAAAATGTTTTGATATATGAGCCTCAAGCTATTCTATTTTCCACAAAAACTGGATCAAATTCTGATTTAAATATTTTGAGGAATTCGGTGAAGAATTACACTATTTATCAATAAATAATTAGACACCTGCGATAAAAGAAATAAGCAGATTTTTTTTTTTTTTTTTTCATATTTAACAGTTGGTAGAGCCTCCAAATGGGATTATTACAATCGTAACGCTCCAAAGCATGTTTTCCACCAGTGTTTGAATGATAGACAATGGTATTTTCTTCAACTCGGCTTGGAGAAGACATGTATGTTCTTGTACCGATTTTGGACGATTGCTTTCACCCCTTAATTCGACGATCCAACTCGTTTCAGGGGTTCTGTACAGGATTCAAGTCTGGACACTGGGTAAGCCAGTCTAGTTTTTTCACCCCATTGTCATCATATTAATCCATGGTGGACCTCATGATGACAAGTGGCGTTGTCATCCTGGAAATAACAATGATCGAACCTGTAAAAATGCCAAAGCGTAGGGAGTGCCTTGTTGTCTAGAATAGGAGTCGGCGTTGAGCTTAACCTGAATAGATATCAAGAGTCCCAATCCATACAACGAGAAACATTCCCGGACCATAATTCCACCTTCATCAGACTTTACTGTAGGCACAATGTATTTTGGCAAAAGGTTTTCTCCACGCATATGCTAAACCCAGCCTCTGCCATCCGATTGACAGAGATTGAACTTTGATTCATCATTCCATGCTGTCTGTTTCCACTCATCTAGATGAGGAGGTGCAAGGCATGTCCAATTTCGACATGCCTTGAATCACCTTTACCGAGCAGCATGGTTGGATTTTGTAATCAAAGGCTTATGAGCGACAGCCCGACAATGGAAGCCAAGCAAATGTGCTTCCTTGAGGGTGGTATTTATCAAAACAACAATCCCGGACGCTTGTTGGAACACCTAGAGTATGTGAGCCATCGGTTGGCATAAAAATGACATTGTCAGTAGTCAAAAGAAATTCTTATTAAGTGATGCATCAACTGATTGGCAAAATCTTAAAAAACTCAGAAAAAGAACGTAGAGGGATAAAAAAGCTTCTAAACAACCAAGAGAAAACAAGACCAGGATACCAAAATAATATTAAAGTACAAAGGTGGAAATGAAACATCCCAGGTTTTCAGAATAATTCATAATCTTCATTTACTTTCTGGGAATCTAAAATTCAAATAAGGAAATAAGTTTTCAACCCAAAAATATTATAAAAAAAGGATTACTTCAAAGAAAGTCAAATATACAAAAGTGTTTTTTCACACAGGCACTAGAGGTGCTTGCCTTGTGCAATAAAACCTTGGGGATCTATAAAACCTACTTAGTGTACAACACAGTCAAATCAAAATGAATTTATAACAATGAGCAGGCAGAAAGGCCCCTGAATAATTTTACACACATGCTCTCATTATATCAAATCTGCTACAGCAGATGTAGAAT
>JAPMOR010042639.1:265096-284443 GCA_026543865.1 Argiope aurantia
ATACCATTTATATGTTGTATTATAGAGGGAAATACAATGATGTGACAATGGGGTCAATTCATGTGACGTAAAAGTCACGTGTCATGTATTTCTTGCACATGGCATTTAAGTTTCATCTGAAACGCTTTCGTCGATCAGTCTACCATTAACGTTCTCAGCCAAGTATGAAGCGGATTTTTTGTTTACATTTGAAGTTATAATTTTTGTGTCATTTTCTTTCCTCTTATTATGTGTTAACAGAGGAAATACTGGTGTGCTGATGGATGCATGCTTTAGTACGAAACACAAGAGTGACTATCATGATAAAATATTTTCGTTTCAACAATCCTGACTTGGGTTGATAGCTTTGGTATAGATTTTTTCAAGCCTTCAAGGTCGGTGATATGCTCCGATCATTTTGAAGAATTCATTCAGTGTGTGTACATTTATAAAATAAAATTTGTCCATTTATTAAATAAAAAAAATCTCTTCGAAGAAAAAGAAATCGGTAAGCGATTTGCCAACAAAAACAATCAAACAAAATCGTGAGTGCATTTCTAATTTACCTTATTCACATTTGATGAAATGTCTGATAATTTTAAATATGCTTAGAAGGTTTTAAAATGTTTACATGAATATTTAATCGCATTTTTTTACAAAATCTTATCTAAATTTAATTAATGTAAGTAAACAAACTTCTATTGCAAAAATAACAACTTCTATAATGCTTAACTTAGGTGGAAGTAAATATTACTAGTTTTCTAATTACATTTGCAGATTTGTGATGGATTCAAAGTAAATTTATATCAAACAACTTTTCTATTGTTAAAAATGAAATGTCAATATTTTATTGTATTTAAACTGAAATTGACTGTTATTATAATATTCTGTTAAAACACTGTGCACCTCAGTGATTTCTGTTTTAATAAATAAAGGTCTTTTCATTGAAAATCAATTTCCATATCAGCATTTATTATATAAGTTTTATTCCCAACTTCATTGCAACATGCAAGTTTCACTTTTTTTTTTTTTTTTCTATTTTTTTAACATATCAAATTTGAATTATAAAATTCTGTGAAAGCCTAAAAGTGTTTTTTTCAACTACACTTTATATCCTATTTAACTTCTCTCTCTCTGTGTGTGTATATATGTAATGATATTTTAACTCTAATTTCAATTAAATTAATTTTCAAGATTTTATCTTAACTTAGCCCATAGTAACTTTATTCTAAAATATTCTCTTATTTCGTGATCCAATTCCACTGTCTCTACTTAATTAATTCAAGAGAAGCTTTGTTGAATTGCAGAGTCAACTAAAAGTCTAACTTTCCCACACTCTGCGTGAAGAGGCAAAATACCGCTGAATCGACAAAACGCCGATACTTTCACACGCTCGGCGTGAAGGGGTAAAAAACTGTCCAGTAAGCACATTCTTTTTAAAAGATCCCTGTGTTTCCCTTACATGTGATTGACATGCGTCAGAAATCCCTATCAGAATCTTAATAATATATTAGCGCTATGAAGAAATGTTTTCCCTATCAAAATCATAAGTTATATAAGACCAGGGATAAAATGTCCAAGGGCTTTTTCCTCATTCCTCCCTGTGTCGTCCTGTGTGCTCATCGCTTTTACATATGCCTGCTTCTTAAAAATGAAATAAAACGTCACGAAATAGCAAGTCTCTTCACTGTCTTCAAACTGCATTTCTGCACAACAACAAATAATGTTACATATATATTATGACCTTATTCATTCAATGTTATTTTTATCAATGCAACTTTAGCATTTAAAAAAATTTCATAAATGTTCTGCTTTAAAAGTATATTGTTCAACGTTACGTTTTTATTAGTGATAAAAAAAACTGTTCTTTAGTATCTAGGATATATCAGTTGAATAAAATTTATTTCATCATTTACGTTGACATTCTTGTCATACTGGGTTTATATTATTTCTAAGTGACTATAAAAATAAATGTTGATAAATAGTAAATAGTTTTTTGAATTAGTGAGTACATTGAAACATACATTTGATCATATTTTTTCAAATAACTATCACATATATTTTATCCCTCTCTCTCTCTCTATATATATATATATTTGTAATGTGTAAATAAAAATTATGAAAGCATGATTTTGTTTGTTTTCCTTTAATGATTTCTACAAATTAAAATGAAATTATTTATAAGTTGCATAGATTTAAAAAAGGTATCCATACCTTTTATATTTCATAATTTGAAATTTTAAACATAATTTATTCAATATATACTAATGTGAGTTTCATGTTCTTTCCTCTGAGCAAACTGAAAACATCAAAGTCTCAATATTTATAAAAGTAATTACATAAGAAAAAAATATAATAATTTTATTAGTAAGCTTTAAAATATTAACTTATCTAAGAGTAATAATTATTTTTAAAAAGAACTAACTGGGGGAACTATATTCATAAGATTCAACATTCAATAATATTTAAATAATATGTAAAAAAGAATATATGTAATTTTTCAAAAAGAACTGCCATAATCATTTGTCAAAATGTATCCTTCGGATAAAAAAAGGGGAGGGAGGAAAGAATAAAGCGGCACCAAACGAATTAAAAAGCGATGTTAATTAATTATGCAAAAACAATAATTCCATTGAAAATACTAATTAAAATTTTAATATAAGAAATAAAATTATATAACTACAAAAATTTTGAGAAAATAATTCAAAATAATATCTTTAAAAAAAATCAGAAGTTTTTAATAATTGATCGGCTAGCGTAATATTTACTAAACAATGGTTGCGTCAACGTTATCGGCAGACATCACGACATGTGCAGAACGGTTGAAAATTGAACTGAAGCGGTTTGTTTGGTACCTGACACGTGACCGTGAATTGACCCCATTAAAAACACTGTCCATAAAAATGCAAATTGCCTATAATAGAAGATGAAGTCGAAAAATAAATGGCAATAACAAAGAAAACAAAGTAAAAATAATGAAATTGATGCAAATATAAAAAAAATACAGATTAAAATAGAATGGCATACTTACTTCCAAGTCTAAGAGAAAATGCATGAATACCAGCACTTGCAGCACCAACTCCAGGTCCGAAGAGAGTAATTCTCTCATTATCTCCTTTAAAAGCTTCAATATTGTCATAAACCCATTCAATGGCCAATGCCTGATCCAATAAGCCAAAATTACCAGCAGATGAATTTTCTCCAGTTCCATAAAATCCTAGAGTGGAAATTCTAATTAAGAGAACTCAAAACAGAATAGCATATTAGTAATAATTGATCAGAAATTAAATTATATAAGAAACCCAAAATACAAGAGAGTATGAAAAAAGTTTCTAAACTAGCTATGTAGGACATCAACATAAAGCATCACAGAGTTGTGCTACCAGCAACAGTGACTTACAATCTTGATTATGAAATGTGCTATGTCACATAGATGCATTTATGCTGATAGTTGTTTTAGAGATTTTTTTTGTAGTCATTTAGTAAGTGCAGCATGGAAAGAATAGAAGGGGCATCATCTGCAAAAATTGGCCATAAATTTAGAATTGGCATGCAAATTATCAGAGAAGATAAATAACAGTACTCAAGAACAAGATGGAAAAAAAAAAAAAAAAGGAGAAAATTCGCATTTTCGCAAACATTTCGCAAACACATTTTCTGAACTCTAATATAAACACAAATTAGTATCACAACTTAAGAAAAAAGACTTCAAGTCCATATTCCAGCAATAACGGGAACTTCAGAAACAGCATACGACAAATCTACGATAGTATTTTGAAGGAGATGGAACTCAAATTTGGATATCAATAGCACTTCTTGAGAACAAAGCCAGTTCTGAAACTCTTTAATACATATGAATTAAAAAGTAAGAAGCAGATATTAATACTAATGCATTTTTAATAAAACAAAAAAAATGAGATTCTTAAATTACTAGTTGCTAACTCTTCAAATGTTGTCCATTCATAAAAACATAAAATTATATATAAAAACAGAAGGCACAAAAATCAATTAAGTTTTTTGTTTCAGAGCAGGAAACAAAATTTCAGACTAATAAATCTACTTTCATTTAATGGTTGGTTAATTTGGGTTTTATATTATATATATATATAATGATATTTTAAACTCTTAATTTAAACCAAATTAATTTCTAAAGCTTTATCTTAATTTAGCCCATAGTAATTTCATTCTCTTATTTCCTGATACAATTCCACTTTCTGTTTAATTATTTCCACTGAAGATGTGTAAAAATTACTGCGCAATCACATCTACGTATCAAGTGAAACTGATACTTCTGTTGCCCTTCTCAAAGGTCACCACATATATTGAATTGGCATATGGCTGGAAATCCCATGTTATATAAGACTAGTGATCATTTGTTTCTTCCTTCTCTTCTTTACTTCTGTTTTTGTGCCGCACTGCTCTGCTTATAAATAATCATGCCTGCCACCCGGAAGAGAATAAAACGAAATTAAAAATAAACGTCTCGCCTATGTCTTCAAGCCTGCATTCTGCTTCAAATAAAAAATATTACATTATATATATATATATATATATATATTGCACAAGAGCCATATTTGGCCAAGCTTGCCACAACTTCCATATAAAAATCCAATACAGTAGAATTTCTTTCAATGCTATATATCCTACATTCCATCTTCATTGACATTCATTCTGAATTTATTAATAATCATAAATAGAAAAATGTACAAATTAACTTTTGCTTTCGTTGTTACATAAGTGTTTGTTTCTTTACTTGCAGAGCATCATTAAGTAGACACATAATATCCAAGCAGTCGTCTAGTTAGTATTGCAAAACATTCTACGGTAATTAAATTATTGTGAAGACTAATGTTTCCATTTGTGTGTTTCTGTGCATTTTTAACCCGTTCAGGACAATGATCACGTATACGTGATCATGCGATTCTCCCTTCCCGGCTCACGGTATCTTATATGATACGAGCCTTTGCCACTCCAGCAGCCCACGATCACGTACACGTGATTTCACTTTGGAGCGTTTTATTTAAATGGCACTAGACGGCGGTTGAAGTCTATTATAATTTTGAAGTATATCTCAATGTGTGGATCTTCAATATACGCTTTCGGTTCTAAGCTTTTTTTTAAATTTTTTACTTGATCCGGGGTATTTAAACATGTAAGTAATTGCATGTGTTCGGCTCTTTCGAGAGGATTGGGCATTTAAAGGGCCATGATTTATTTTGCTCTGGGTTTTTGTTTATATTTTGACTGGGGGATGATGGAATGCTTACTGGTTTATGTAGGGAAATATATTTTTCGTTTGCAGTTTCGGGATCACTACATAGTATTTTGCATGTTTTTGATCAGTTCTATTTTGCCTTCCCATTACGAAATGAGTGAAACACTTAATAGTCTAATTGTATGGCTTTTGACCTTCATGTGTGAGAAGGCATTCGTTTCTGTTCTGCGTTTCTAGATTTGATAGATTTATTGGTATAAACAAACAATTTTCTTAAACAAACTTGAAAGTGTGCAATTAAGCACTTCAAGAATAATTACTGGCCTTCGTAATAGCTGCCCTAATGATATTGTACTGTACGAGAGTAATCTACCATTTCTTTCTCTGAGAAGTGACTGCCTTTCAAAATATTACAACAAGTTCTAAACTTACAATAATCAGCACAGAACTTCTGCTTACCTTCATTCATGGTATAATAATAAGTATTTAAAGAAACACAGTCCTTTTTCCTTCTCAAAAGAGATGGGTCTGATGATGTGGAAGATCTTCTGAAGATGTGGAACCACATTCTTTAAAGCCCTATTGGAATTTTAAGTTTGGCCCTGATCGAATTCATTTCCAGACTGATCTCTTGGTCAGGGTAAGCAAAGAATCAGAGTTACCTGAATTTACTAGACAAATGGCTCTAGAAACAATTTATAGCATTCCATATCCGGCTCTGAAAATGTACACTGATGGCAGTAAAGGAGATGGTGGCGTTTCTGGTAGTGGCGTGCACATACAGACTCCTGAAGGAGCTACTGATATTTTGATTAGAAATCCTGACAAGTGTTCTGTTTTTAAGTCTTATTGCAATCTATAAGGGCCTTCAATATATCGACACATCCACTGAACTTGTCTTCAGGGACATTTGGATTTTAACGGACAATCGTGCCTCTATATAGTACCTTTTCCCTTGGACAAAAGTGGGGAATAAGACTGGCATGAATATCTTGATCTTATTGCCTGGCTCTCTGCAGAACACTCTGCACACTTACAGTGGGTCCCCCTCAGATATTGGTTTAAATGATAATGAGATAGCCTCAGCTGATATATTTCATAGCGACCCAACACTAACCTATTTTGAAATCTCTTCTATCAAAAGGATAGAGTCGGGTGCACTTTGAAGGGTCCCACCTGCTCACCCTTGGTACTTTGGTAAAATTCTTGGTTGGTGTCACTGTCTGGATATCTCTAGAAAACAGCAAACTGTTCTCACTCGTTTTTTGAGTGGACACACCAAATCCCTCACCTTCCAACATGACCGGAAGATATTTGCTGAATGTCCTTGGTGCAAGGTAGATCAAGCCTCACCCAATCATATTCTTAAATGTTTAAATTTTACTTTTTTGAGATTTTAAGGCATCCGTTTTTGTTTTTAGACTTTTTAGAGATCTTTGATTTCATGGAGGTAGTATAGTGCAGCTATACCTTTTGGGATCAGAAACAACAATACAAACAATTTATTCGTTAAAAAAATGCATGTGTGATTTAAATGGATTCCGGCGTTCTTGTTGATTGCTTTGGTTTTTTCGGTAGGGGAATATTGGTGCGTTCAGATGACTGTTGCTGGGGGAGGGAGTGAAATATTACAGAATTTTTATATTTATAACTTTGTTTTCATGTATATGCTATTTGTTTTCGTGGGTATAGTTAAAAGTTCAGTGTTTTGCTTATTTCATTCATATCTGTTAATTTTAGTCTTTATATTAATACATATTAAGTAGTAGAATATTACAAATATTACTAGTAAGATTGTAGTCATTACATTAAAATAATGATTTTATGTGATTTTTTTTTTTTTTTTTTTTTTTGTAAAATTAAGCTTAACTGCGAAAACTGCGTGGGCCCACGGCGGCGCTCCACTTCTGAGCGCTCTGTGCTGCGACAGCGCTTCGTTCTCCATGTGCTGATCTTGAAGGAGTTAATTATTTAGATTTCCTCTTGTTTCAATACAAAAAGATAGATATGATAATACTTTAAGAAAGATGTTCATGAAAGGATGAATGCTGATTTATTAAAAAGCAATAAAAAGTTTGACTTTTAAAAGTGATGGACACAAGATTGAAAAACAGCTAGGTAATGTTGGAATGTTAATACATAAGTATCAATTAAATATTACTGAAACAACCTTAAAATATAATAAAACAGCACACCTCAAGTAGAAACATAATGCTTTTCATGAAACAGAAAGATGTTAATAAATATCAATTTCCACAAGAACAAATTTGTTCATATTTTTTTTAATATTTTTTTATTAATTGTCTTCATGCTTTACTTTAATACAACTTCATTTTTAAAAAAAAAATTCTTAGAGTTTTGATAATTAACTTCTCTTTCCCCCTCCCCCCTTGGCATATGGTATGTCAAGCAAGATATTCAGTTTAACAGTGCAGAAATTTTATATAAAAAGTGTTTTCTCTTTTAGTTTCCCTAATATTTGACATTCTCTTTTATTAGACTTCTTGCTTAGCTCAGAAAACTAAAATTTTACTGTACACATCTGATTCCAATTTTAAAAAATTTCAGAAATATATATTTCTTAGAAAGATACCTAGTGGTCCTAGACGATAGTTAAAAGTGACAACAACTACTTCTTGTGATGCTGCAAACATCTGAGCAGGAAAAGTATTAGCACTACCATGGTCCCAGTCACCTCCATGAATATAAACCATGACAGCATATTTTTCATTTGATGTAACCTATAAAAGGTATTACAAAGTTATTTAAAAAGACAATCTCTCTAGAAATAAAGATTTCCTTTAAGCTTGCAGATTTTTTTCCAATTAGTAAAATGATTTATGAAGTTGGTTTTTACGTTTAAAATTTCTTTTAAAACTTCACTTCATTAAAAGCCATTTTACCATTAGCTAAACGATATAAAAGGCATCCATACAATAACGAAATGGTTTGTTTGTCATTCGTGGTATAAAAAAAATTATGTGCTATAGAAAATGAGCTTACAGAAAACAAAAGAATATTTATAAAAAAAGTAATATTATTTTATAAACAAAAACAATTTAAATATTTTGTCAAATATACTAAACCTTGATAAATTATCTACAGCTACTTTTTCTATTTAAAGTATAAAAGCATTAAGCAAATATTAGACAAAAGATTAAGTAGCACAGTATATGATACTTAATATGAGAACCAATGAATAAAGAATAGTTTTGACAGAAAATTTTGCAAAGCAACGCAATCAGTAATGCATTCCAAAAAAAAAAGGGTAAGATTAAGTGATGAATCAAGCTTAGAAATTTCAAGCAATTGATTAAAATAAATTTTTATCAAAAATTGCAAACAGAAAATATTTAACTTTTATACTTAAAGAATTTAAATACTTTGCAGTTCAACAAAATGAACATCAGAAAAAATACTACTTTTAATTAAAATCTAGAAGTACACAAACTGTAAAACAGGGTGCATAGCAAGAAACTGCAGCAAAAATTAAGTACTTTTAAGCACCTTAACCAAGAAAATTACGCACCTTTGTACATGTATGCATAAGTAAGCTGTGTATTTTCTAAGCATAGAATGCTTTCTGTTTTACAACACATTGTTTTTACTGAAAAAATTTTTTTAATTAATTTTGAACAGATATTATTTAAACTTCAATATTTATTTCTGTATTTGCACATCATCTTCTATTGTAAAACAAATTATGTCCTTCTGGTTTTAACAAAAATATAAAAATTATCAAATTATCAATACCAAAAAATTAAGTAGACTTTTATAAGGTTAAGCATTAAAGATCTGCAATCTTTCTCCACATTTCTTAAAATCAATGAATTACCAGTTTCTTTAAATGGATACGTCTTTATTTTAAATCTCCATAGTAATATAGAAAAATAACATGATCAAAAAAGTTTGTATTTGATTTTTATCCATGCAACAACAAACAAACTTCAACATAGCTGTGATATAAAGACTAAATTTCCTCTTACACTAACTCATTATATTTAGCAATTTTATTTACAGTCTTATAAAACTAAGAACTAATACTTTCTGGAATGGCTATCATCATAAGATTGGTAAAACTACCATGAAATTAATGAAGGAGCAATGCCATGTTCTAAATGATTTTTTAGGTCATTTGTTTTAAAAGAAAAGAATTAGAACATCCAAAAATAGTCAGACTATAAAAAAAATTGTCTTATCATTTCTGAAATTTAGTAGACATTTTTTAAGCATTTAACATTCCAAAAATTTAATTAAAAAAATTACTCTTTAATCTATTTACTTACTCTTAATCTATTTACTTAACTTTAAGAAAATTTAAAGAAAAACATGATTATATATTTTACAAAGAAATGAAAATGCTTTAATAAGTCCTTGCTTTCATTATAATGGAAACAAACTACTTATGAAGTTTTAAAAAAAAGTTAGCTGAGTAGTTAGATGCAAAATAAAAACTTAAAAAAAAAATGGCAGTTACAGAATTTTTTAAAAATATTTCTCGAATCCAGAGCAAGTGAGGTTCACTGTAAGTGATTTTAAAGCAGTTTCTTCTATGTTCGATGTATCTGTTTGGCGCACCAAATTCATCCTGCAATATTCTTATTTTCCGTTGATCTGTGTATTAATCTTTAATAATACATAAAAGGCTAAATATATATTTACCAAGAATAAATAAATTCTTTGACATTTAAAACCCTATAAATTGAAATTGGAATGTTTTTCGAATTGCAACAAGTATGGCACATACATTATTTTGTACTTTTCCTTTTGGATAACTATTCCAGTATTTCAATAAACATTAATGCACAATGTTCAAGAAAGAAGGAGTAGAAAAAAGGATCATTAAGCATTCAATATCTCAATATGCATTTGTACCCTTGGATTCCTCCTCCAGATTTTTCCTTTTTGTTATTTTCTTTCTTGTCATTTCCGGTAAACACACTTTGACAATCATGCTTCTGGAATTATTATATTCAATATGTGGGAAAACAAAAAGCTTTCTTCACACTTTTCAAGAAATCAAGCACTTTTTAAGGAATTTTCTCAAAACTAAGCACTTTTAAGGTTTTAAAAGTGGCTTTCAAATTTAAGCACTTTTCCTGATGCTATGCACCCTGTACAAGCATTAAAACATGAATATATATTTCTGTATATAAATGTATATACAAGTTCATTGAAAGAATCAGTTCTTAGGCTAGATTTATAATTTGTTCCAAAAATATAAAAGTTTAGTTTAAATTTAAAACAAAGATTTAACCTTATAATCAGCTTAAAGAGTTATGAGATTCTGAAGTCAAAATTCTTTCCTGATCCTTCTTCTCCTACACATGAAAGAAAATTAAAGCTTACAAGAATATTTATGTGACAGTACAATGATAGAATTATGAGTTTCCAAAACGAAAAGATTATATTTTTAAATTTATGAATTTGTAATTCAGGCTGAATTTATCTTTTGATTAATAGGTTTAAAAATGTCAGAAATGAATGCATCAGAAATTGGAATTTAACAACTGTATATAACCTTAAAAATTATTTATCATATACTATAGGAATAATTGTGGAGTCTATCCACCAGTTCATCTTCATGAAAATTATTTTATTTTGAAGTCATAGACCACGATTATACAATAGAGTGAAGTGAAAAAAATCAATTTTGGGAATATTGAATTACAATAGGACTTTATGCCAAAGTGATAAAATCTGGAAAAAAATGAAATTTACCTTAATCCTAAAAACATGCAAACTACAGTTTTTGGTTTCTAATAGCAACTAAGAACTTCATTTTAGTTACCTTCCGGTAGAAAAATTACTTTTAAAAACTATTAGCTATGCTCTCAGTTCATGCATTAGAGTCCAAATTTTTGAACTTTCATTAAAAATGAAGGTTTTACTGATTGTCAAATATACACAATAGTTCATTAAACAATCCATAGGTCAAGATATGATTTGCCTTATAGTAAACAGAGAATATACTTTAATGGTAGAAATGATAATATTATATTTTTAAAAAATGATGCTAAAATGGACAGAAGAATAAGAGGGAAAAGAGACTGATTGACAATATGTTGGTCATAAGACAAAAGTTGATAAGAATGCTTTTTTAGCAATATTAAACTTTAATATTCATAAAATTAACATTTTGCATGCCATCTTATAAAGATAGAAGCAAAATTGGAAAGAAAACTAGATTATAAGATTTTACACATAAAAAGGTTTTAGACAAAATTTGTGTAGTAGGAGAAAAAAATACACAAGCTGAAATGATTTATTGTGATTGGCTTCTGTTTACTTTCATAAACTAAATAGAGAGTCGATTTAAACTGAGTTCAAGAATGAATATACTGTGTTTAAGGAAAGATTTTAATAAATTCTTTTTAAGATGCACACATACTTATAGTGAAACTTAAAAATACAAATAAAAAATGCAATAAATGAGATAAAATATAAATTTTGTGTTTAGAATATGGTTAATTCAAATGTCAACAAAAAAAAAACACTTACTGAAGGTGAAAAAACATTCAAATATAAACAATTTTCATCAGTATCTGTGATACCAGTTTTTATTCCAGTATATACAGGTTGTTGTGGGCAAGAACTGCGATACTGTACTGTGCGTTTAGAAGCAAAGTGAGGTTGTACTTGAGGTGGCTGAAAAATGTCTTTTTTTTAAATTGTACATCACTATAACTAATATAAACAATATGTATGAACTACTGAATAAATTAAATACAATAAAAAACAATATAAAAAATCCTTTTGGGGAAAATTTTATTCAATAAATAAATGTGAATAACAAAATAAACACTAGAAAATGATGGGATAGTAAAAAGACAGTTACCCATAATTTTATTTTGTAATAAAATTTACAGTTTTAATGAGACAACATGCTATAACTCTTTAGATCTGTTTAAGGCTACTAAACATAAAATATGTGTATGAGTTACAAATTAATTACAAATAATCTTAACATATATGTTTTTAAATTTTATACTGTGGTCAGCAGGCTGAAAAACACAAAATTTGCATGTTGCTATTTCTATAAATAAAGCATGAACAATTTAACTGTCAAAATATTATTAATATAATAAAACCTTTAATGTTACTTCTTTTAATGTTAATGGATGTGTTTGTTTACAAATTTAGATGTAATCTGATATATTGGAAGTAAGTTCAAATCTAAAGTTCTTATAAGTTATTTAAAATGTGTGCAATAACTTCTAAAAGGGAAAAAAAAAATATTTAGCCATTAGAGTGCATCGCAGAGTGACTAGTCTGATCCAATTCCATGCTGAAAAGAGCCAATATATATTACATGGTAGTACTAATATCTTTGGTATTTTGGGAGAAAAGCCCGTTTGAACCATATTGCACCACTCACAACTAACATGTTTAGATTCAGCTTAAGTTACAAGGCATAAAAGATGCAATCATAATGACTGAAACTTTTTTTCTATTAAAAAAGATGAATACTGTTGCACTGATTAATACTTTTCAGTTACTCCTTGATGCCCTTTCAGATAGATTTTTCAAATCTCCTTGGGACTCAAACAGTTAAATTACAACTCGAAACAAAGTATTTAAATAACTGAAAATAATATTAAATAGCAGTTGAAGCATATCATTTAAAAAAGAAAACAACATCTGTAAGTAACAGCCACCCTTCAATATGAATAATCTTGAAGAAACATCACAAAAATACAGCAGTAAATGCAATTAAAAAATACAAAGGTGATAAAAATCAAACATTTCTGAACAGCATGCTTCTTCCACTACTGCTTTTAACTTATCCTTAATCAATCCCAATAAATCAAAGTACGACTCAAATAAAAATAAAAACAGAAGCAAATTTACATAGTAGTATGGAAATATAAAATTTAAAGCACTTGCTGATTTACCTTCCAAATTACCTATTATTTTTTTGCAAAAACTTTCAGCTGTGAGTAGTGAATACTTAAGGAGATAATCTTATAAATCAATTTCTAAGAAATTAGACAAATTATAGCAAGTATAATAGTTTTTGTCAAGCAATATTCATATTAAAAACATTATGTTTATTTATTTTTGTCTGCTTAGAATCTTTTCTTTGATCTATGCACATCAAACTATAAGTAAAGAGAATACAGGATCTTCAAAAACATTTAACAAATAAGTAAAGGTTGATCAATATCAGTGATGTACTTTGTTTGATTTACCACATAAATATATTCGATTTGAATAAATAATAACTATATAAATAAAAAATAAATGTATATTGTAAAAATAAAACTTTTTGTTGTACAATGAAGCAAACAGTTAATAATTAAATAAATTTACTTACTCTAAACCTCCGGTCATCTTCTGGTGTAGGAGGAAGAGCATATGGAATGCCTAAGAATATAGTAATATTCTTATAAATTTTAGGAGGCTGGTTTAATCGGTTATCAGGTCTATCAAATTCCGATACACCAGGACCGTCACAGAGATATACATAAGTACCAACAACATCTCCTACTCTTAGAGAAACTGAAACTGAGCTGTCGTCATTAATCTGCTGAGCTCTATTCTTTAAGCATCTAGAATCGCTATAGATTGAATTAAAACCAATAGGGACGGATGAAGAGCTATCCCAGGCGTGGTAACGAATATTGGGAGAATATCTGTCATAGTATTCATTGGGATATTGTCGACCTCTAACGCTGTCTCTGAAAACATCAGGATAAGGTTTCCTTAAAACTTGACAAGGAGTTTTTAAAATCAAAAATATCAATAATACTGATGATGACAACAACATAGCGTTCCATCTCAAAATATATGTCATTTTAAGGCAGAACTGTTTCACATGACAAAAAAAAACCGTTTTTGTTTTGATATTCACTGAACCATGAGTGACGTTATCGACAGGACATATCTGCAATCCTAATATGCGGAGTAGATATATCGTTCATTCCTGGACATGTGGTTTTGAAATTGCAAAGTGAACAGAATCCGCCGAATTAACATGAAATGGATCCGTTCGATCCTGGAACCAATATGTTTTGGAAGAAAGTTCCCTGGGTTCACAGGACACTTTTTTTTATCTCCTCTAACCAATTCCGGAAAGCAACGATCCCTGTTAGCGCTTATAGATAAAGATGACACTAACAGTCTCAAGCTATCTACAGGCACTAACAGGAAATGTCCTTATTAGAGATGAATCCTTCGCTAACAAATGGATCGAAACGAATGGATTATCTAAGTGAATGAACTGATCGAGGACACCATTTTCTAAATATAACATTCGTTCATGAACGAATCTAGGTATTTTCTAGGATCTAGGTATTTTCATTCACGAACTGTATGGACCGCTACCCTGCCATTCCCGATATCGTGTTGACATTTGCGTTTGTAGATCTGTTGAACTGTAGATCTCGCTATTCTCGTTTGCGAACCACTGGGTGGATCCAGTAAACTGTGAGGACTCTGCTATTCTCTTTCGCGAATAATTGTAGGGAACTTGCTATTCTCGATTGCAAAGCACCCAGAACTGCGGTTAGTTCACAGGAAAAAATGAGAAGGATGAGGGGGTTAGAGGGGTCGTAGTATCACTTGTCAAAAGGACAGTTGATCTTGCTAGATAGAGTAGCATTGTAGGAAGATTGCAGTGTTTAATGCTTCATTCCGTCATTAATCAAGGAATTTGTGAGAATTGCATGGGCTGATGTCGATTCCATTGGGATTAAAGTAATTTCTTTTTGAAATCATCGTTTCTAAGTGAGGGATTTCAGACTATTTTGACTGAAAGATGATTTACAGAAATGGGGGGGGGGAGGAATACGTGCACTATATAGTTTGATGAAAATCCATTTTTAGAATATAGTTGTTTAAAAAATGTTTGCAGAAAGAACGAGTTTATTGGAAAGAGGTTATGTAAATGTAAGTAAAGGTGAAGGTATGTAGAGGTAAAAATCTTTTAAATAAAAATTATACGCTTTAGGAATATTTCATATTATAGCGTTATAATAAAATATATAAGGCCAAATTTTTCTTTCTTTAGTTTTACATGTTCTTTGATATTTAAGATAAGATTTTGAAGAAAATATGTCGATTGATTTTTTGCTGAAGTTACAAGCATTGTTAGCGAAAAACCTTATTTATTTAGCAAGTAAAAACAAAGTTGTATTTCTTTTTACTTCGTGTGTGTGTGTGTGTGTGTGTGTGTGTGTGTGTGTGTGTGTGTGTGTGTGTGTGTGTGTGTGTGTGTGTGTGTGTGTGTGTGTGTGTGTGTGTGTGTGTGTGTGTGTGTGTGTGTGTGTGTGTGTGTTAGTATTCAGTTATTTTCATTTCAAGAAAAAAAGTTTCAGAATGAAGAGAATTAGAATGTGTTTTCTGCGTAATTTGAAAACTTATTGTTACATTTGCTAATAATTAAAAAGATGTAGGAATTTATTCTTAAATGCAATGTAGACAATATATTGGAAGAATTTTTTTTAATATTTTTTTTCTTACAATTATTATTATTATTATTTTACTATACGCTATATTTTATTTAAAAAAAAGGTTTCAAAAGTATAATTATCTAAACATTTCTACACTTACATTTTGTTTAGTAGGAAATTGTTTTGTACTTTCTTATGATCTACAGCCCAATAAAGAGGCATTTATATTAAGAGGAAAATGTCTATAGAAAGTGCAAATGCATTTAACATCTATAATAAAACAGGTTAGAATTTCTTTCAAGTAATTACCTTCTTGATATATCTTTTTTTGTTGTTGTTGTTGTTGTTTTTGCATGCAAATATTATATCACACTTAGAACAAACTTAGACTTTGAAGCAGATATTTAATATTTTTATTATTTCACACTGAAAAGGTATAAAGCAGAATATCAAATATTAATTGAATTACATATTCATAGAGGACATATAGTGCTCTATTATCTGACTGGGAAAGTCAAACAATTGCTAGCGGTTATTGTGTTATACGTGTTTTCAATTTGTTTATAGACAGTTTCTATCGGGAAACAACAATTTTTTTTGTAGTTGTGGAATAATATATTGAGACAGGAAGAGAAAAAGAAATGTGAAGAGTTTATTTTTCAAGGGTTTTTTTTAAAAGAAACTTAAAAGAAAGAGAATATGATATAATTATTATTCTCTCGTATTCCAAACCTGTAAAGTGAAAAAAAAAACCATTTGTTGAAAAATATTAATTTGCCTAAAGTCAGTTTTTTTCCTTTTCTTTTTTTTAAAGCAATTTGTTAAAACTTTGAGAGTTTAAGGAATTTCCCCATTTTATACCTCATCAAGTCCTACCGAAAAATCACTTTCGAAATTATGTCTATCTCTCTGACTATATGAATAACTACAAAACGAGAAGAGCTAGATGAATGAAACTTGATTTGCCGTTTTAACTCTAGAAAAGCGCTAATTTTACTTGTAAATTATGAAACTTTTACTATATTATTTTATAAATTATGTCATGATATTAAAAATTTATGGCATGTTATGGCATTATTTGAATTTTAAAGTGGATTTTCAAATAATATGCCCCGAACATATTGAATAAAATTATAAAATTTCAATTATTTTATTTTATTAAAGATCTAATTTCAATTCTGAAAACTTTTTTCTTAGCTCCACTTATTTATTCAAGAAGTAACTACTTGTCAACTGGAAGATCTAGTCAAATGGTTCCGTCTATAATTTTTTGAATCATTTTTGCATCATACAATTTATAAATTGCTTACCTTTAAACATTATCATATTAAGATATTGTCACGTAGATACTATGGTATAGAAGACAAAGACACACACACAAGAGGTAGAGCTAAACCAATTTATTAACTGAACTCAGAACACAGTAACTGACAAATCTTCTGCTTTTAAACAAGCAGAGAAAGTTCCAGAAATACTCTTCTGGAGACAGTAAGAAAAGTCCGGAACACTTGTCTGGTAAACTAAAGAAATGTCCAGTATCTTCTGGAACATGAAATAAAGGAAAACATAAAATCAAGGAATTAAGTATCTACATATATAATAGATCGCATTGTCTCTAGCGAGATTCGAACTCAGGCCTCTTAATCATGAGACCAGTGCCATGACTATTCGGCCATGGAGATTCAACTGTCTTTCTTCAATGCGGCAATATTTATAAAATGTATATCTAGCCCTACATGGAAAATATACATAACTTAAAAGTGTCAAATTCCCAGAGAGTCATCCTCAGAGATGTTATAATTACATAGGCATATAGAGACTGTTATTGTCATATTCTCTAAAATGGAAAAATAAATAAATTTATTCAGAGAATCGGTACCAAACTGAATAGCACAAAATAAAATCCCATATCCATATAGCTAAGTCTTCTCTTAATTGTATTACATAAAAATGCAGATAAATACTAAATTATTTTTTATCTCCTTTTAATTTATAATTTATTTTAAAGCCAATTAACAGTATTTTAAATAGTCATTTAGTATTTCAGAAAACGGCATATTTATATAATTAGTAATAGACGACGAATAAACCTTTTTTACGAGTCTCACCCTAAAAAAATTGTTGGGGATCACCAACAATTATGTTAAGCCAATGGTAAAAGTATTTATTTATTGACTAAAAATTTAGATTGTTTTAATAAAAAAATCTCTTGCCTTTAAAAGGAAAACATTTCGTCCGTATCTAAAGCAAGTGAATAATTCAAAAGCAATCAAGATCACAAACCTGTTCCTTCCTTTCCTTCACTCAGTAACCCCAAAAGAAAATGCTGAGAAAGGGGGGATTGGTTAGAGTTACAAACAACGAACAAGAAATATATCGTTTATCTGCGAATTAAAGAGTCCAACGGGGTAAATTCATATGACGTAAAAGTCACATGTCATGAGCTATCCGCGCATGGCATTTAAGTTTCATCCGCACCGCTTTCGACGATTAGTCTGCCATTAACGTTCTCCGCCGAGTATGAAGCGGATTTTTCTTTTTTTTTACATTTAAAATTATAATTTTTGAGTCATTTTCTTTTCTCTTATTATGTGTTAAAAGAGGAAATACAGGTGTGCTGATGGATGCTTTAATGCGAAACACAAGAGTGACTGTCATGATAAAATGTTTTCTTATTTTCCTTTCAACAATCCTGCCTAGGGTTGGTACCTTTGGTATAGATTTTTTCAAGCCTTCGAAGGCGTTGATATGCTTCGATCATTTTGAAGAATTCATTCAGTGTGTGTTCATTTATTAAATCGTAAATGGAATTCCAGTAATCGCAAATGTTTCAGTAATTTTTAGAAAAATTCTTCGAAAAAAAGAAATCGGTAAGCGATTTGCCAAAAAAACAATCAAACAAAATCGTAAGAGCATTTCTAATTCACTTTATTCACATTTGATGAAATTTCTGATAATTTTGAATATGCTTAAAAGGTTTTAAAATGTTTACATGAATATTACATAGCATTTTCTAAAAAATCTTATCTAAATTTAATTAATGTAAGTAAACAAACTCCTGCTGCAAAAATAACAATTGCTATAATGCTACACTTAGTTGGAAGTGAATAAATTTCTTAAAGATTTATTTAATAAGTGTAATCTTTATTAACTACTGAAAATTGAATTTTCTTATTGACTGTTATAACATATATATAATTGATGTATTTTATTAAACATGCTCTTAATTTGATAAATTGAATGCTATATATAATAAATATATATATTTAAGTTTTGAAAACACGTCATTTAATTAAGTATATAAATTAGTTAAGTATAAAAACCATTAATTAACGTCAAATAATTTTTGCATTTAATTTTTAGTTTTTGGCATTATAATAAAATGCATTATGAGGTTTTACTTTTTTATTATGAACCTTAAAGTTTTCTTTATCTTTTAGTAATTCATGTTATTCAGTTATTGCTGGGTAATCATGTCTAATAACAAAAGAGCAAAATGGATGGCTCCAGAAAGCATTATTACTAGCTTTCTAATTACATTTGCAGATTTGTGATGGATTCAAAGTGAAATTATATCAAACAACTTTTCTATTGTTAAAAATGAAATGTCAATAGTTTAGTTTACCAGACAAGTCTTCTGGACTATTCTTACTGTCTCCAGAAGAGTATTCTGGAACTTTCTCTGCTTATATAAAAGCAGAAGATTTGTCAGTTACTGTATTCTCAGTTCTGAGTTCAGTTAATAAATTGGTTTAGCTC
>JAPMOR010042639.1:284453-317735 GCA_026543865.1 Argiope aurantia
GTTCTGAGTTCAGTTAATAAATTGGTTTAGCTCTACCTCTTGTGTGTGTCATTAAGTTTTGTACTAAAGTATCTACGTGACAATATATATATATATATATATATATATCATGACTTTATTCTTGTTTATTAAATTTATTGTATGTTTTATTTTAGGATATTCATTCAATGTAATTTTTATGAATGTAACTTTAACATTTAAAAAAAATTTCATAAATGTTCTGCTTTTAAAGTATATTGTTCAACATAATGTTTTTATTCGTGATAAAAAAAACTGTTGTTTAGTATTTAGAATGTTTCTGTTGAATAAAATTGTTTTCATCATTTACATTGACATTCTTGTCATACTGTGTTTATATTTTTTCTAAGTGTCTAGAAAAATAAATGTTGATAAATAGTTTTTTGAATTAGTGAGTACATTGAAACATCCATTTGATCACATTTTTTCAAATAATTATCATATATATATATTTGTAATGTAAATAAAAAATATGAAACTGTAATTTTGTTTGTTTTCCTTTAATGATCTCTAAAAATTAAAATGAAATAACTGATTCATAAGTTGCATATATTTAAAAAAAAAGGTATCTATACCTTTTATATTCCATAATTTGAAATAAACATAATTTATTCAATATATACTAATTTGAATTTCATGTTCTTTCCTCTGAGCAAACTGAAAACATCAAAGTCTCAATATTAATAAAAATCATTACATAAGAAAAAAAATGTAATAATTTTATTAGTAAGCTTTAAAATATTAACTTATCTAAGAGTAATAATTTGTTTTTGTTGTTGTTGAAAAGAACTATATTTATAAGATTCAACATTCAATAATATTTAAATAATATGTAAAAAAGGAACATATGTAAGTTTTCAAAAACACTGCCATAGTCATTTGTCAAAATGTATCCTTTGGATAAAAAAAAGGGGGGGAGGAAAGAATAAAGCAGCACCGAACGAATTAAAAAGCGACGTTAATTAATTATGCAAAAACAATAATTCCATTGAAAATGCTAATTAAAATTTTATATAAGAAATAAAATTATATAACTACGAAAATTTGGAGAAATTAAGTTAAAATAATATCTTTAAAAAAAATGAGAAATTTTTAATAATTGATCGGCTAGCGTAACATTTACTAAACAATGGTTTCATCAACGTTATCGGCAGACATCCCGACATGCGCAGAACGGTTGAATATTGAACAGAAACGGTTTGTTTGGTACCTGACACGTGACCGTGAATTGACCCTATTCATTCGTTTGCGAATGAAAGATTCTAATTCATTCGTTCGGGAACGAAAGAGTCTACTATACGAAAGTATAGATTCTCAACCTTCAAATCTTTCGTTCGCAAACGAACGGCTTGAAATGATGAGCAAACGATTTTGAGTCGAATCTTTCAACTGAACGATATTTCCCATCTTTAGTCCTTATTCAAACAGGTAGCTGAAATAAGGATTTTTTATTGTTTGGCAAATGAGCACATTCATAGAGATTTATTCTGATCTTTCCTGTAAGCGATTTTATTTCTTATTTCAATCGGTGCCTGAAATTAAGGATGTTCCTGAAACTTTGAGTCAAGCGATTTTATTTCCTCCAGAAAATATACTTTTTCCGAAATTAATCTGATATATTTAATTATTTTCAGCCATTAAAAGCAATACAAATGGTATGGGTACAAAATTTGAATAGACAACTATTTTTATTAGGATTTGAAATATATTTTGCTGTTTATGCTCTCTCTATATATAACTCCTTTTCTAATATAAACGAATTGTGTATATCTGTATATTTACACTCTACAAAGCTTGGTTTAAAGAGCGGGATGGTGTATTTTGTGATACCTTCTGAAAATTTTATCATACAAAAATAGTTTTTACTTCATCTTAAAAGTAAAAATATATTTGTATAATTTCTTTAATGGTAGAAACTTGTAAAATTCCTTTCTTTTTCTTTTAACAAATTTTTAAATGTTACTTTTCAAAAATCTCTTCATCCTTGTAATGAAGGAAAAAGAAAATACATTTTTTAATCGAAATCGAATGATTTTCCTTTGTTCAAAAATGTAAGATAAAAATATCCTTAATTTTAATATGATAATGTTTATAGACTGTATATTATCTGTAAATTGCGTCATACGAAATGAATGAATAATGAAATGAATCATGGAAAGCGCTCCACAGTACAGATTGTTGGTCATAGAACTACCAAATTTGGCTCCAAGTAGCACGTAGTATTGTATAATACTGTAAAGAGAAAACAGTATTGTACAATAATGTTTTACAATATTGAAATAATGTAAAATTTGTTATATCGATCAAAACTGGGTTCGATATTTTATAATATAATTTTCCGATATTCAACAAATTAGATCCAATGCCATAAATATTTTTTAAATAAATTATAATTACCTATTAGAGTATGAATTAATATGATTTTTAGTACATATTTCTTGATTATTTTTAACCTAAATTTGATTTATTGCTTACACTTAACATCAAATTCGAACCCGGAGGAATTTAATTTCCAAGCAAGATCGTATTCACTAAGACATGGAGACCGAAAATGCGAGTATCGATTATGGTAATTGAGTGCATGGCTCGATAGGAATATCATGCACTTCTATAACTAATTTTGAATTGTTCTTTTAATTTAAGAATGATCTTAAAATTTCCAGTTAAGAATGTGATTTGAAATAAAAAGACGAAGTGATTGCGCGTATAACTAAGATTTGCTATTAGATTAGATTATGGAAGTTATGTTCGGGTGTAAACATTTTTAAATATATAGGAAATAAAAGATGATTTTTTTCCCCAAACTATATACTCTTTTTTAGTTTATGAAAATTAAAATTTCAGTTTTAAGAAAAAGATAAAATAAAGTTATCTGTAGAGCAAGGACTGTTCACCAAAAATTCTTAATAGTTTGCTTAAACATAATAATTTTGGCATATTCTATTGATAGTAAAAATTTAATTAAAATTTTTTAGAAAAAAATTAATGCATGATTAATTATTTTTATTTCACTTATTTTGCTTTCATTTATCTACTTTTCTTTTATTTTTTTAAATTATTTATTTTACTTTAAATAAATAAATAAATCGAAAATAAGATGTCACAAAAAAAAACTGTATCCACGTTGTCTGATCATTTAACTTAAAAATGTAGAAATGAGTAAAGACTTAAAAATGACGAATAATTTATAATATCGTACTGTTAAATACATAGTTCACAATAGTGTCATCACAACGTTGATGAATGTAGAATTTATAGTATAGTTTTCACAATACTTTGCAGCATTATTCAATGAGAATTTTTAATGTTGTTTTCACAGTATTGGACGATATTAAACAATATTCGTCTTTTAAAGAAATATTATTCTAGTTTATATTTTGGAATAAAATCTGAAATAAAATGAATTATTAAACAATAACTAATATTTTTTGGCAAAATTTTATCGTTTCAATGATTTTAAAAATTTCAGTGCGTTAGAATATTTTTACATATTATACGATATTTTTTGTACAATGTGTGGCAATTTCTGTATATTCACAATATTGCTCAGTATTTCCCAAATATTATACAATATTGTGGTGTTGCTGAGGTATGCAATTAGTTACTTCTTGGTGAGTAGTACTTCTTAAGATAGAGTGTTTTAAAATTTAAATAAATTTTTTAATTAAAACGTATAAAAACATTTTTCTTTAACAACTTCGGATATAGTTGCATAAAAATGTTTTTACAAAGAAAATGCAATAGAAATTGGTTTTAAACTGGAAATTTAATTATTCTCAGCTTCAAATGGTTGGATTGATCTTTTTAAGAAGAGGCACATTTTATCCTACAAGTTTGTTTGAGAGAATCTGCTTAAATCGATTAGAATAGGTGGTAAAAACATTACCCTCTTTGATACAACGATATTCTAGTAAAGACATTTTCTGGCTAAACAGGATTGTTTTACAATCTTCTTTCTGATAATAGATTTGCAGTACATGGTAGTAGCTGATAAGATGGCATGCTATCGAAACTGCGATTGAACTATTTTGCTATGCATCATTTCAGATGCGGGTGAAAAGTTAACATACATCCTTAGTTGTTGGACAATTTAAAAAGCCGAGGTATTTCAAGAATGTGAAGAACTTTTATACTAAATATTCTTCAAACAAAACATCTTGGATGACATGAACAATCTTCGATAACTACTTTCGCAAACTGAGCAGACAAATGCGCTCGCAGAAACATAAGATTCTTTAGTTTATTGATCACTGTACAGCTCATATTGTAGACTTAAAGTTGCAAAATGTACATGCCGAGTTTTTCCCAGAAAATTTCACAAAAAAAAGCTTAACCTTGTGATTAGTAATTATACGATCATTAAAGTATACTATCGAAACCAACTTCTGAAATCTTCTTCTAAGAATAGAATCTGAATGTAAGAAAAAGTCAGTAAAGGCCCTAGAAACTTTTCTTATAATTTCTTCAGCACCATAGAGTGTCGGGAGCAAATGGATCTTAAGTTCTTTTGTAAACCGTAGTTTTCCGGAAATCAGATGTAATGGATTTGAGAATGAAGAGTGTTATTAGAGGAGAGAGTTCTTTTCTATTTCAGATGGCTTTGAAGATGATGTAACGCAATAAAAATATCAGTACATCAGATATTCTATTCTAAGTGATTTGATAGACACAGAATCAGATAGTTTGGACAATGATCATGATGTTAATAAAAGGACATAGAATGGCCTCTGCGAAAGAAGTCATTTAATTTTTGAAAATATCAGAAGTGTTCTTTTCAAATAGTGTAGGCCAAAATAAAAGTTTGAAAAAATTCATATGTCAAAGCAAAATCACTGATGAAAGTTACAAATCATTATCAATTTTCTCTGAAACGGGTTAAGTCCAAAGTCCACCTAACTTTTCTCGTTGTGTTTTTCTCTGTATAATGTTCAAGTATATTTCTTTAAACGGCCAAAGGGCAGTTCACCTAGCCTTTCCTGAAAAAATCGAACAAATATGTAGTAGGGATAATTTTACTTTCATCCCATTTACTCTTCGTACTTACTGTGGACTGTTCATATGAATGGAGTCACCTTGCATGGCAATACCCATCTCATTACGCAGACGCTCTTTGAACGTGTCCGATGGAGGACTTGTATTTGTATGTTCTTGTGATTGTCTATATTCCTATGTCCGTGTCTACTAATAAAAAGGACTTAAACTTACCTTCAATGTTTCTTATCAATTGACTCTGCACATAATATTTCTCAAATAATAACTAACAGGTTATGGGCCCAGAACTCTTAACTGCGTTGTTGGACGTGAAAACATCAAAGATGGCGTGTTTTGGAACAATGAGAATGGAAACGCTAAGTAGAGACAGTTACGAAACATAGGAGCTTCAAATGATCAGGAAATTCTTTGATAAAGGGGATAAACTGTCAGAAATGAAAATCAAAGTCGACGAAGATTTATTGTAGATAATGTTGCTGTACATTATCAACAATAATCTACCTATTAATTTTTACTATCGAGTTTCGAAAATTTCGATGAGCAATTGAATCACTTGATGAGCTTCCAATGGCAGATATTCTCCGAATAAAAATAATAGAAAGGAATGAAGTCGTGACCTTCAGAAGATCTCCCAAGGGTCACGGCGAAACTCACTGACATGACGCCGGCCCATATGCTGACTCTGGTGCGTTTACAGGGAGTCATCACAAAAGCAGAAATACGATGTGGAACAGAAAAACGGAATGAGATATCAGCAAAACGAAACCCCAGAAAGAATATAATACCTTCAAAATTAAATGCTTCAGATTTCAGCAATGGGGCAATCGCAAAGCAGCACAGTGCAACAGCCAAAGGTTCATACACTTATAATCGTAAACAAGGAAATGTTGATCTGCTGAAAAGTACGACATGGAATTAAATTTCAGCCGATGCATTCCTTGCGTCTAATAAGGAGAAGAGATGGTGTCTCGACAACAGATATATCCAGCATCTTAGCAGCGATGAATCCATATTCGTCATCCTTGACGACACAGATATTACTTGGTAAACAGATGTGAACAGTGGAATAACAGATGTAAAAGGCTGTGGTAAAACGATCATCAAAGCCGAAGTGAACAACCATATACAAAATGCTGAAGTGAATGACGCTTTATATGTACCCGAATTCAGAACTAATTTGCTCTAAGGGATAAAACTGTGCGATCGGGGATACACTATATCATTTAAAGGTAATATTGCAACTCTAATTAATAAAAAAGCTAAAGTGCAATTAATAGCAGAAAGGAAAGATAACCCGTATTATTTGTGCGGTAGTGATAGCAATTTAAATCCAATAAATCACTGGACACTTTCGAAAAGTAAATGTGCCACTCTTGAAAAATGTTCATTATATATTGATTCATCTAAATATGAAAGATTTGATGGAATCATTAAAAGGAGTAATATAAGAAGCTTAAAAATATCAAAATCATCTACTAATTTTGATTCAGAAACATATACCCTTAATAAATTAACACGTGTACCTTTCCCTAAAAGATTTGATCGCGTAAATAATTTATTGGAAGTAGTCCATTCTAAACTATGCGATCCAATAAGAGTACTTTCACTAGGCAAGTCTCTTTATTTCATGATTTTCATAGATGAATATTCGCGAAACTGTGTAAGTAAGCTTTTGAAATCTAAAAGTGAAGCTTTACCTGCATTTAAAGAAATAAAATGTCTATGGAAAAATCAAAAATCCATTAAACTTAAAATCTTTGAGTGATAATAGAAGAGAATTTATTAACAGGGAATTCGATAATCTTCTAAAAATAAATGGAGTAAAACGTGGATTAGCAGTTCTATACTGTCCAAAACAATCTGTTATAGCTGAGCGTAAGAACAGATCTCATGCTGTAATGGCCTGATGCCTCTTATCATAAGCAAAATTACTCTGAAATAAGTGGGCAGAAGCTATAAATTTTGCTAATTACATACGCAATAGATGCCAGACTAAAACTCTTTCTGGAAGAATGTCATATGAGTTATTTAATAATATTGATCCTAATGTTAATTATTTTAAGACTTTTGGTTGTACGGCATATTATTTAGATAACAAGCCCAGGCGCAAATTTTCTCCTAGATTAAAGAAAGACATATTTGTATTCAGATAACTTGAAAGCTTTCCGCATTTACATTCCACACGAAAAGCGATTCATCATATCGAGAAGCGTTAAATTATTTGATAAATTATAAATCATGCAAGCGAAATCTTAATTTCAAACATTCTTGTTGGACCAAATAAAAAAAGAACAGGAATTGACTGAGACTGAAACTGATACGATTGAGAAGGATAAATTTTCAGTTCGAACGGAAGAGAGCAGTATTTCATCTTCCCTCCCCCCCTCCTTATTGCAGAAAAATACTTTATCGTTAAATAATTGCGAAGTGTTACATGAGTTAGAAGTAACGAAACCATAAGATTCTGAATTAGCAGACTTTATTTATGTTTATGGCTGCAATTCCGAAATTCCAATTAAGACAGCACTTTCCAGTGCAGAACTTCAGGAATGGAATAAAGCTTTAGCTAAACTAAATGAGAAATATTTTGAAAAATGTGACTTTGTTTTCAGGGAAAGATCAGTTAAAAAAAAGCTGTATGCATAGAACGTACATTTGTTTCGACGAATAAATATAACCCAGATAGTTCCTTTCTAAAGAATAAAGCTCGATTTGTGGCTAGAGGATTTAGTCAAACCCTGGCACTGATTTTGGTGAAACATTTACACCAGTTGCACTTAAGGATCAATTAGAATTTTGGCCGCTCTTTCAGCGCAATTAGACACTGAAATTCATTAGTTCGATGTAACAACAGCTAATTTAAATGAAATATTAAATGAGGAACTTTTTCTGGAATGTCCTACCTATTTTAAGGAAATATTAGAACAAATAATGAAAAACGAGAAATCCAATAATAGAATTTTCTTAAAAGTTTCAAAAATGTTTAAAATATTTCAATGAAGGTAATAAAGTTATTCTTTTAAAGAAATCACTTTACGGTTTAAAACAGGTTGGTAGATAACGGAATTTTAAGTTAAACCAAATTTTGAATAATTTTGGAACGGAACAAACAGCTGCAAATCCATGTGTTTATTATATTAAAAATGGAAATGTATTAACTGTAATTACGATTTATGTTGATGATAGTTTATTTCTCAGGATCCTAACATGTTAGAAAAATTCAAAATCGATCTTAAAAAGAATTACATGTAAAATATGCAGGTTTAGTTAAATATTATTTTGGGATAAATTTCCAACAAAAAGGTAGAATAGCGGCTATGAACCAACAAAGTCATATTAGAGAACTCTTGAACCATTTTGATATGACTGAGGCTAAAAATGTATCTTGTCACATGGAGTTAATTCTTCGATGGACAAAATCTAATAAATGCTCCACTGATGATTTACTTTATCGTGAATTAGTTAAAATATCTCGTAATCTCCGTAATCACCTGATATTACGAATACAGTTAATAAATTGAGTCAACATGTGAATTGATTTGATGACATACATTGGAAAGCGGCTAAGCGTGTCTAACGATATTTAAATAAAACAATTGATTTCCGTTTAATATTTAAATTTTCTAATGATTCATTATATGAATATACCGATTGAGAGTGGGCTAATTCCTAGACGAAAGAAAATCGATACTGAATTTTACTCTGTTCTAAGTAGTAGTTCTTTAACAAAATACTGTTGCTCTGTCTTCTACGGAAGCAGAATACATGACACTTTCCAACAGTATTAAAGAAGCTATTTACATCGTCCAGTCACATTAATGTGACCACCTATCAAAATCCAAAATAACCACCTTTCACAGAGCGGACTGCTGCGAGACGTGCAGAAAAAGAGTCAATTAGGTTCCTGAAGGTGTTCATCGGAATGTTGAGGCATGCCAACTCCAGTGCCATGGCCAGCTGCGCTAGGTACGCGGGTGAGGATCCATGGTGCAAACAATCCGATCGAGGTGGTCCCACAGATTCTCGATTGGGTTCAAGCCCGGGGAATTTGCTGGTCAAGGGAGTACGGTAAACTCATCCTGGGACTCTTCGAGCCACGCACGTACACTGACACGTCACATTGTCCTGCTGGTAGATGCCATCATCCTGAGCAAAAACAATTCGCATGTAGGGGTGAACATGGTACGCAAGTACAGATACATACTTGTGTTGATCCATCGTGCCTTCCATAATGATGAGTGCACCCAGAGAATACCACGAAAACATTCCCCAGATCATAATGCTCCCTCCTCCAGCTTGGAACCTTCTGGAAATTGTTACAGAATGTTTACTTTCAGACGTTCCACACCGTATACGCGAACGCCCATCGGTCCGATGGAGCATAAAACGTGATTCATCGAAAAAAGCCACCTGTCTCCACTCAGTGGAAGTCCGGTTGCGGTACTGAAAATTCCAGCCTTCGTCGCCGATGAACAGCAGTCAGCATAAGTGCATTAACCAGGTATCTGCTATGGAGGCCCATACGTAGCAACATTCGCTGAACTATCATTGCGGAGACACTGTTGGTAACACCATAGATCATCTGGGCGATCAGTTGCTCAACGGTTGCAGGTCTATTCGCTCGAACGCATCTCCGCAACCGTCGTTCATCTCTGCCATCTATGGCCCGTGGTACACCACATTTGCCATGTTGCTGATTTTGAATAGTGCAATTTTACCATGCACGATATACTTTTACCCCGGCGGCCGCGAACAGTTTACAAAAAAAGCCGTTTCGGAAATGCTTCCATCCTTGGCCCGAAAGCCAATGATCATGCTCTTTTGGACGTCGGGTAAATCGCTATGTTTCTGCATGACAGCAAGAACTGAAATGTGGGGGGAGATAATTTCACTATCATCCCATTTACCCTTCGAACCTGAGAGGCGTCACCTTATATGGTAGTGCGCACCTCATAACTCTGAAACCCTATGTATGCGCCCGAAGGAGAACTTGTATTTGTATGTTCTTGTGATTGTCTTTTCTCTATATCCGTGTCCACTGATTAAAAGAACTTAAATTTACCTGCAATATTTCTTATCAATTGACTCTGCGCATATTTCTCTAATAATAACTAACATATGTAAATCTGAGCGTTCGGATACATTTAATCATATAATGTAGATGCTACTCATTTTAACTATTTGTTTTTTAGATTCATTAACTGTTGAAAAATATAAAAATAAATAAAAAGATTTATTTTAATGGGAGAATAAACTGTGTGGGGAAGCTACTACATGCATTTATGTTCTTCTAAATGCTTAGACAACATGCACATATATGCTTACATAATCAATGCTAACAATTTATTGCTTCATGTGGAAGCATTAATTCCACTGTCCATTCCGTATTTTTAAAGAAAGTCATCAATAGTGTATAGTTAAAAAATTATTAAAAACATGATTAGAAAATAAGACATCGTCATTGTTACAAATATAATAAATAAATACTAACTTCAGAAATGACAAAACATTTTATTTCTCTGGTGTAATTATGGAGTATATACAGAACCAGGTTTTATTAATTCTTTCTATAAGTATTAAGGTAACTTTCAATGACAGTTTAGAGATCCATATAAATATTCAATCATGCCATATAAAAATACAAATATTGATGGAAAAATATACAAGATTCTATGCTCGACAAAAGAGCACATAATGCTGGAGAAACACAAATGATTAAATATAAAACAGAAAAGATAGAATAATATTAAAATCAATTACAAAGTAACCTTGAAATCAAAAACAAAGTATGAAACTTGATCTTCCAATGATTTAAATCTATTTCATCATAAAATATCATAACATCATGAATCTTCTATAATAATTTTATTATTACAAAACTGAAACAAAGAAGCATAAATACTATTAATGCACAATATAACAGAGATATATGTTAATGTGATTAATATTTTGTTGTAAATAATAACTTTACCTAGCAAAAGGAAAATCTTAAGAATGTAAACATTATGACATGTTCGTGAAAAGTATATTTATATCTACACCAATACTCAGAATGCTGTGGATAGGGTAAAAACCATCTTATGGATATTTACAGTGTTATTAAACAAAACTTTACATGTAAATTTACTTCTGATATATTTGTTTAAAAGATTAAAAACTAGTGGAAAATAAGTATTTAAATAATTGTATTATTGCAGCTTTGAAAAAGACAGTATATTCAGCATTTGCAGTAAAGAAAATTGATGTCGCATTAAGGATTAACTTGAGACAAGGAATTTTCATTGAAGAAAATGAAATTAGATTAGCTGATTAATTCATTGATTCTCAAGTTGAGTGATTTTATCTAATTATAAGATAGCAGAATGCTGAAAATAAATTTGGTAAATGAATGTATACAACAAGCCTTGATGCATGGAACTTCCTTATATATTATGAATTCCTTTGTCTTTTAAATAAGAAAAAATTTTGATTATTACATGGATCATAGTTGTGAGGTTCTTATCAGTAATGTTCATATAGTGAATATAAAAACACTATATCAGATTCAACAATTTTTGAAGACTGCTTGATAATACAGAATTTATACCATAATCCATACAAAATTACGATTTGGAGCCCATGATGATTAAAAGTTGCACAAGGTAAAAGTTGTTAGCCTGGGAAGGGGTTATTGGTAAACATCAAATTAATTCTATGTTAGTTATTATATATTAACTAACTCGTACCAAACACATCAAAGGGACTTAGATTTCCAGAAATTCATTTTCCCTCACTATAACATATTTCCAGTAATTTAAAATTTTCCTTCATAAAGAAGAAATGTCTGAAAATTCTGAAATTCAAATACATGTATTAATATTTAATCTCCATTAACTTGAATCCACAATCGAAAATATTTTAAGGTTTAGAATACCCATTTAAATGATAAACCAAATCGCTTAAATATATCCTTTACTGTGAAATTTAACACAAAAAATATCATTCCTAGTATTGCAAATAAAAAAATATATATATATGTTTTTATACAGATTTTCTTATAGTGTAACTGAATGTACCTTTGTTATCAAAATGAAAATAATTTAAACACAATTTAATTAATATGTGTTATAAAACAAATAATTATTCTTTAACATTAATCACTGAAGATTATTAGTGACAAAGAATGCTGTTAGAATCTGAAAATAAATTTTGTTTTGGAATAATATAATAAATACAGTTGTGAATCGGGATTCAAATATTTACTTGAAATGCTAAGTGCTTTGGATACTAATTCTTTTAAATTATATGCTTTCTAAGGGAGGTATGAATTTATTAATAACTTAATGTAACCTTTTATATGGATTTATTCTTAAAATTTGATGAGTAAATTTCAATTGAATTAGTTATTTAAAGAAAATTAAACACTCATAAATCCACAAAAAGAGAAAGTTGCAATGATATGCACAACAATAACAGTCATACGCATAATGCTTACATATTCCAAATTCTTTACCTGCAATTGAAAATGAATGCAACTAATATTTTTCAGAAATAATAAAATTCTGCAGTTTCTTTTTCAGAATCCATAAATTTTCATATAAGCATGCCATATTAAGTAAAATTAATCACATTAACCTTTCTTTTATCCAATAAATATCAAATAGATTTAAAATCATTCGAATTTTTGTACTGTGGATAACAAAAACTAAACAGAATCTTTGGAAAACAAACTTGGAGAATTTTTTTAAACACAATAAATTTTTCTAAATAAAATTACACTGAAGAATTCAGTAAACAGCAAGCAATTTGAATTCAAATGAATTAATCTAAGCATGTTACCCAAACACAGAACATAATCTAAATCAGAAATATTCGCGAACCATTTCTAAGTTATTTAATTTTTTCAAAATCTTATTCATGTTTAGGAAATGTTCAAAAACACATTTTGTTACATACTGAATATGTACATAAATAATCTCCAAATATATAGAAGATATAAACTTAGTATGTGACCTTTTATGGCTGGTCTTGTGTATTAGGATATGGATTCCAGAATTTGTACTTGATATCAAGATATTAAGACAAGGAAATTAACGGGTTCATAAAACTTCAAGTGTAATCAATGACCAAAGCTTTACGAACTACAGATAATCAATATCAACCTTCCAACAATTCCTTAAATACCAGTTTTATTTTGGTAACTGGTCATTTAAATGTCCAGCAAATCAATAAAGGCTGGGTGAATGATCATTCTTATAAACTAAAATTTGTAAGTCCAAATAACAAAGATTTTAAGATAAGTACAAAATAAAATTCAAGAAAATTTGTTAAGTCAAACATTTTTTAAAGCATATTTTGTACTTAAGTATATAAGTTCGTGTTGTTTATAAAATTAAATTTGCTTTATAATAATTAAAAAGTAACTAAGTTACTATGCTATCCATACATTTGGCAGATATTAAAGAAATACTTTTTAAAGAAACAAATATATATGAATGTTTTGAAAAACTCATTTTAAAAAAAACTTGCATCAACTATCTCATCTTAAACCAGAATATGGATAAAAAAATGTCAGACGTTTTTTCTATATTTTATTTAACACAATTTAGCTAATCTTACTCTATCAGTATAAAGAAGGTATGGTATATAAGTATGCACAGCATGTTTGATTCCAAAGTTCCTCCTGAACTTCAATCTTTCAAAAGTCGGAAAATAGAAAAGAGGGGGAGGGGAAATACTCACAACAGCTATTTAAATATAGTCAATGAAAATTTCACTTCTAACCAAAATTTACTTGAAAAATGAGCAAGAAAATGTGTTTCACACATTATCAGTAATAAAAAAAAAACTCTAGTTGCAAGTAAGCATCCCAATAAATCTAAAAAAAGGGAAGGGGGGGGGAGAGCATGGATAATAAATAAAATAAATAACCTTAAATATTTAAAAACATATATCTGATAAAAATCATGACATTAACTAGTTAAAAATCAATCCATTAATTTATATATTTGCTTGTTGCATTTGGCATGTTTCATGGAATGACAAGTTCCTGGTCATGAAAATTACAAACAATAGTTCACAAAACTGAATTGAAATCAGTTCACAAAAATTGCTTACGCATGTTTTTAAAAAAGATTAAAAGGTTGAATCACATTTATTATTTAATACTGTGCATTTTACCACTGACTATAAAAACAAAATAACCTTCATTTTGTTCTTAAAAATATACTAAGGATATATTGCATTTATCATTTGTCTTCTCTTAAAGCTTGACTAGTAAATAATTTATCACATTGTTGAAAATATTACAATTCGAGCCTTAAACAGACCCTTGATCCCCAAGAAGACTTTAATCATAAGGACCTTATATGCCAAGAAAGATAGATGTTTCTTCACTAAATGAATAACTTCTGTAAGAGAGACAAACATACAGATAACAAAGACATGAGGGAAAATAAGTGATATAAAACACATAATGAATACACAATGTCCTGAGATTTAGAACAAGTTTTATGATAGTTTGTGTGCATATATACATACAATTAAGTCTTAATGTGTAACGTGTAGCTTAATAAGAAAAAATGGGTGGGGGGGGGGAAATATAGTTATATGTAGATTTCTTTACATGGAACACAAAATAATAATAATAATATTGTATATTAACACATGTTCTAAAAAATTTTCAAAAGAAAACTTTTAAAACAAATTTTTACATATCTATTATTAGCAACTTACAAAAATTTGATAATGAAGGAAGAATTTTGATACTAAATATATATCAGCCTGATTCATACAGAGAATTAATTAACAGTTAGTAAAAATAAAAAATAACTTTATTGCATATGAATTAACTTGTTATGATTGAGCACTATAAATGAGAAGCATGATATAAAGGTTTCTAATGAAAATTGCGCGTCTTAGCTTTTTAAAGTCGAACTTTTTTTATAATACTTTTAACTATTTTGAAATTTAACAGCAATAACACTAGTCTGAAAGGAAGTCGAGCAAAAGGAGTTGCAGACATTGGGAGAAAAATATATCTCTGAATATAAAACATTTTGCTAACATTAAGCTAATTCGCCTAAGCAATAACAGATGAGAATTAATAGCATAAACAATTTGAACAAACATTAATTTCAAATGAAAAATATTGGGATACATTTAAATACTAATGTACCACATTAAAATTGCATAGCTGGATAGAAGGCACCTCTAAGTAACAGGTATCTATTTTAAACATGTTTTTACCACTTACAACATTATAAGGTTAAATATTTTTAATTTTTATACGAGTTAAAAGTAACTAAAAGAAATAAGATAATACTAGAATTTCTTACCGATGTAATTTAACGAAATACCATAATGAACTTATGAAACAATCAACAGTTTTTAAAGAGTTACATGAAAATAGAAGTGGTTGAGTTGTTTTAAATTAACAGTTCTAAACAGAGATGATTTTAAGATTTATGTACTTTGATAATATATTGTAAATAAAATAATGTTTAAATATTTGATCAACAGAAATACACTAATTAGAAATAATTATACGCTGCTGCACCACAAAAGAATAGCGGGAGATTTTAAAATGACTGTGTTTTAAACAGTATCTGATATATGTTTATATGCAATTAAATCTGACAATTATCATATTTATGATACATATCAAAATTTCAAGTGACTGAAGAGAAACTGCACTGAAATCAATATTTCATTGGATATTTTTTTAGAATTGTAGAAATGTCATAGAAAGTTTCAAGTGCACTTAAATAAAAGACAATAAATAATAAGATCACAATTTGTAAAATGACACCTAATGCTGTGGGCATTAAAATCGTCAAATATATAAATTATCTCTATAATATAATAAATAATTCTTTTAACTTGATTACATAAAGTTAACAAAGACAAAACATTGTTTAACAAACAATACACAAAAAATAGCATGAATTCCGTATTTAAATACCCTGTCCATGCACAACAGCAAGGTTATCTGACAGAACTGATTGTTTTTTTTTTTTTTTGTCATTTTTAAAATAACCATAAATGAAATTAACTTAATTCCCAAATAACCAAGAAAAACCTTTTCAAAAATGCACAAATTCCAGCAATAACTAAAAATTCATTCACAAATAAAAACATTTCAAATACATAAAAATTTGCATCGTTTTAAAAATATACAACAATCATTCAATAAGATAGCAATTCAAACATTCAATTCCAGGCATAATCTGTAGCCAGTTCATCACATGTATATAATACACAGTAGAATTAAATAATAAAAAATTAAGTATGCCAACATTTGCTAGGCAATATTCATTGAAAATCCCATAAAATTAAATGACCCGAAGAGTGAAAAGAATGAATGGGAATCAAAATAAATTTGAAGTGTACACTAAATATAGATTAAAAAAAATCAATTTCAATATTTTTGTCATTCAAATCAATGAATTTTTCTATTCCATATAATTAATCTTCTACTAGCAAAGCTTAGTAAACAACACATTTTTCAAAATAAACTCTCAAATGAATAAATTGCACAAGGAAGCATATTTTAACACTCATATTTAACATGCATTGAAATAAAAAGACAGATTGAAAAAGAACTGCGACAACAGAGAACAATTATCCACTCAAATAAAAGCAACTCTGAAAACGTTGCACTTATTGGCAATAATAAATAGTTTAGTTATAACATAAAATCATCTCAATTATGCTTACTAGTTAATTTTTAAATAATGAAGGAAAAATACACTTCATAAGAACTAAAATGCTTATTGACTTTTTGTATGTAATGCTAATGCTCAAACTATGAGCATTTTACATTACTACATTAGGTTTTACATTAAAGATTAGAAGTTTTTTACATGTTTTCTCATTTTTTTTTTTTTTACTATTATTATAAACATTAACACAACGTTACAACAATTGAGTAAATACGAATGATTTATCTGAATAACATAATTGTCCAACAGCATTTTCTGCAAAATGAGTCAGCAACAGGATAAAATAATCTGGATGTAGATTTAAAAAAATTAATTCTTATCCAAAGCATTCATTTAGCTCTGCTCAATAAGAAATTTAACAAAATATCTGTTAACTGAAGGCAAATTCTGAAATGTATGGAACAAGCTGGACTGGAATGTTACAACATTATAGTAATCAATACAAAATTTTTATTTTAGTTCTCTTTATTAACATGAGAGTTTATTGTACTATTGGCAGTTGTATGTATTTTAAGCACATACTAAGGCACAAAACCTTGAAATTAAAACTAACTTGAGCAGTTTTATAGTCTATTAAAAGAAAATAATTAAATTCATTACTAAATAAATGTTTAAAAACGCATTTTAAATTTATTTTCATAACTTTGTTCATCAATGATGAAAATATCTACATTTTATTGCTAGCTTAAATCACTACATGCACACTTGGCACCACATTCATTCAATTCATTTCATTTAAACACATGGATTTCATATTTACAAAATGAAAATCACATTTCTTAACACATGACAAACACCATATGAAAAAACAAAGATGAAGGCAGATGTATGGTTAGCTGTAATATATTTACACATGCATGGTTCAGTAAACAATAGGAGAATCAAATTTTCCTTTCTTGTATATAGGTCCATATTTGGACATATATTTATGAATAAAATCTCGTGCTTTGTGCTTCACATTTTCATTGCATTCTAAGTCTTCAACACATTTACAATGTTTCAATTCTTTCGCCATCACAAAATGTGTAAGCTACAATAAAAAGAGCTCATTATTTTACAGTTCATTAACTGAACATCACTACTCATAATGCAATATAAGGCAGACAAAATAGAAACTAAACAATCAATAAAGAAGTTACTACTATTAAGAATTTCACTCTTAATAAAATGCAAGCTTATAAAAAATGGAAGAAAAAAAAATTGAATTCTAGCAGAGTTTCCTTTCATAATAAATTACAGTTTCAATACAAATGAAACAAAGAGAAAAAAATCCCTCATAAATTTTAACAAAATAATAAATAATAATGCCGCGATCATGCTTTACACTTAATGCATTTTTTTTCACCCTTTATAGCTGATTTAAGGTTATTTTATTTTCCCTTCATATTGTTTAACATTTCAAATATATTTCAGTTTATTATTTCTTGATACAACATTCTTCAAATACTTAAGTTTCAATGATAGGCAATTACAGTATTTAATCCCCTTGCATCTTAGCGTTTAAGCATAAGTATACTTTACACATAATGCACTTTAAATAAAATGCAATATAAAAAAAAATCAAGTGCTATAAAATCATCTAACAAAATCCTTAACAAATTTTTAGTGAAAATATATTCGAATGTAAACAAATGAAAGTAAATAATTCATTGAAGATCAATTTACCTTCACTTTTAATTCTTATCATATATTTAATGTATAAGGATATATATAACTATTAAAATATTTCGACTAATGTTAGTAAAAAAAAACAATATTTTATTCTATGTATCAATATTTTTTTATGTATACAAAAAAATGAATTGCACAATAAAACTGCATTACACCTTTTTTTTAAAAAAATTTATTTGAGTAAACACTTTGGAAAATATAAATCGCACTTAACTTTTTCTTTTATTTTTAGGCATTTGGCATTCTGCCGAGATTTATCCCCACATATTGAGCAAAGAAACGGGAGTCCTCACCTCTTTAAATGGATAATAAAATTTTGTTGATAAGGTAATAGATTCGAATACTTTTTGGAAACGATATCTCATAACAATGGCCAAACTATAAGTGCGATATTGACTCATCACAGAACAACAAATATTAAGAGGACAATTTTGTTCATCAATTGAAGGATGTTATATTATAGCAAACCAATAATCTTTTTTTTTTTTTAAATTATGCAAATTACAGTTCCTTCTCCTCCTTTGCTTACCATATTGGATAGATGCTTTTGGGAAAAAATGGCCTCATCATCGTTGGGAGATAGCGTTTTCTCCACGTTAGTTTCCAAACTATCGAATCTGATGTTCCGTAAATTTATCCAACGGTTGTCTTGAACAACTGAAGAATTTTGGCAAACCTCGTTTAATTGAGCATACTCAAAGGAAAAACGCTCCTAGTATTTTCATGGAAGAAATTATTTGTTTAGACAGAATGTTTATTCAAAGTGATTTGAATTTTTGAATCATGAAGCAATCTTTAATAAAACCTTATTCCTTCCTTTTCTCATGTAAATGAATTTACATGATGTATTGAAAAATATTTTATGTGAAGGGATGGAAATAATAAAATCCTTACAATTTTTATTTTTTGGTAAAACTAGAAAAAACGTATATTAACCGTATACAACTTGTATAAATACATATATAGAAGGTGATCAAAATTAAAACACCCCTCGAAGCTCTCTATGCAGCGAACTATTCAGTGTAAATGCTCCAAAATTGTTTAACATATTGTTCAAGACATGTGGAGGATTACACGAAAACAAAAATTAGTTCCAGAAACACCGATAGATGGCGTTGTACAACAACAAAATATGCTGAGAAGACTCAAAATACACAATTGCAACACATTTTATTCGAACGTACCAAACATTCAGAATTCATTATATCATAGTACGTTATCGATGGAAGGGAAACTGCTCAATATGGTTCCCTACTTTCAGATGAGAAAACCTGCTTTCTGTGGTCAGCTTGTTCAACCGTGGATCGTAATTGCTCGATTGAGATGCTTTTCACATGCAGATTGATACTGTCTTTAAAATCTTTCAAGGTTACCAGACACCCTCGATAAACAAGATTTTTTAAGTATTCCCAAAGCTAAAAATCAAAGGGATTAAGACGTGTATAACGAGATGGTTAGGTTGCCGTAAACGCACGACTACTAAATCATTAGTAAAATGTTGCCGAAGAAACTGCTGTGCACAAGAGTTCAATGTGTGGAGGCGCTTCAGCTTGCATAAAGGTAATTGATTCAAAGCATTGGCACTGTTGCATTTGGGATACAACAAAATTTTCGAGTTTTGATACCTCTTGCTTCTTTGCGTAAATTCTCAATTCGACGAAATTCTCGAAGTGCAGCTGCAGTATTTCCTTAGTTTGCATAAAACAACTTCACAGGCAAAGCACAAAGCCATTGCTGATAAGAATGACTTTATTCCTTTTATGCCAAGAACAGTAGCAGCAAACCAAGAATTTATGCAAATTTTTGTGCTTACAATGCGAAATTGCAGTTAACAATGACAGTTTCAGTTTCTTCACTTTTTTCTTCTTTTTTTCCCCGATGTCAGAAATAGAAATTAGGAAGGAAAAATTCCATAAGGGATGTTTTTATTATTATTATTATTTGTGTCTTGGAGACAGAGAGAAGACGTTGAATTTTTAGCTTCGTTTTATTCTCTCCCGGAGGCATGATTTATTTAAAAGAGGCGCGGACAAGGCCTGTCCACTCACAGCGCGATACAAGAGCAGATTAGCGTAAACGAGAGGGAAAATAATTTTCACAGTGCTTATATACAATGAGATTTTAATAAGGATTTTTCTACACGCGTCGAACCAGGCAAGGGAATCACAGGAATCTTTTAGAGGAATTTGTTTAGATCAGCAATTTTGTATCCCTTCACTCAGAGTGTTAACTTTAGACGATTCAGTAATTTTAGAACTCGTGTTGAATTAATTAAATAGAAAAAATGGAATGGGATCAGGAAATAAGAGAATATTTTAGAATGAAGTTGATATGGGCTAAATTAAACTGAAAGTTAGGAAAAAATCAAATTTAGATTAGATTTTACACGAAACATGAGCGAAAAGAGCGACATAAATATTTTTCCTGATCATTATATACCATGAGATTCTGATAGGGATTTCTTCGCACGTGCCGATTTAAGTAAGGGGGAAATAGGTATATTTTAAAAGAATTTGCGTATTGACAAATTTTTATATTTTAATTTTTTCAAATTTTTATTATCACTTGGAGTGTGGGAATTTCCGATTACAGCAGTTTTACAGAGCTCGTGTTGAATTAATGAAACAAAAAAAGGTGGAATTGGATCAGGAAATAAGAGAACATTTTAGAATTAAGTTAATATAGGTTACATTAAGATAGAACTTTTGAAATTAATTAGGATTCAATTTAGAAATATCATTATATAAAGAAATAATAATTTAATAATATGATAAATAAGGAATAAAGAAATAACGATTGAACTTGATTAACATATTATAATGCTGAAATGCTCTCTACACCTTATTTTAAAAACAATTAGGGAATCAAGAAATTTCAGTATCTATTTAATTACTTATGCACTAAGATTAAATTCTTTTGATATCCTTACTATACAAAATGTTTAATTAGCTGTATAGAAGAATAATGCAATGCCCTTGTTAACAGACAATTGTTTAAAGGCATTTATAAAGAGTATAATGAAAATCTGTTTTTTTATATCCCAGACATATCTCGCTTCATGATCAGTTACAAACAATAGGGGACAATAGGATGTAGATGATTCTGGCGAAAAGTTTAGGAGGTGCCATAGGGAGGGACAAAGCATTAGTGCATTTATAACACTTTTAAGAGAGATATCATAAGAGAGCGAATAAAATAATTTCATGCCCTTCTTACCTTTATTAAGTACTGTTTATGCCCTACGACTGTTTTGATTTACTAAGCTAAATATATGTTTCCTCAAACATGTGAAATTCAGATGAAGTAAAAAAAACAAAATTAATTTAATAAATATACATTTATACTTCCATCATTTCATATTTAATTTAACTTGATCAATTACTTATTCCATGGGGGGAAATAGATAATATTACATGAAAAATATTTCAAAAGAAGTTCAGAAAGGTTTCAACCTAAAGACTTACACCATTATTTCAATATCATACAGACCACAATTAGATTTGTGCCTCTAGACAGAAAACACTGAAATTTTGACAAATATTTCATGAAAGTCTAAATGAAATCAATTTATTTTACTGCAGAAATAAACATGCTGGAATGAAATATACTTATGTTATTTTTATCTATAGAATTACGCACTTTATTAAAATTAAAATTAGATCGGTTATTAAATCGCAAGAACAATGAACCAGAATAATCATTTATATCTATTTTCTTACCTTTCGGGCTAAATATTTGAAATCTTCATTGCTCATGATCTTTCCAACTCTACAGTCATCCCTGTGATACGGATTTAAACACTGAACTACAAAGGTAGACATTTTAGTTCTAAAAAGCTCTTTGATCTTCTTTGCGATTTCTAAATTGACATGATTACTGCTTGTATCTGCTGCGGCAGTTGTAGTGCTTTTCTTTTTTGAATGCTAAAAAGAATTTTTTAAAACGTGAATACAATTCGAAATAAAAAAAAAAAAAAAACGAAACAATAAGTTTTGCTTAAAATGTATGCAATGAGGAAATTCTAAACTAAAACAAAATTAAATGCAATTCTGAAAATGTGACTGAATATTATGATGCAAACAATAACAATTGTTATTTCTAAGAAATAGGAGTACAAATTAGTAGTATATATATTTGATATTTTTTGTCATTTAAGTTTGGAATAAAAATATTTGTCTGATAGCTTTTTACAAACTTCATTACAAAAATACATAATACCTTTGGCGACCAGCCGGTTCACCAAACTTAATGCTCGTTAAAATTTTAATAATTAAATATTTTATGTAACTCCTATTTTAATAGCTTCTTTATCAAGATATTTTAAAGCTACAAATTTTGATAGTCATAATTCATTCATAATATAATAAAGGCCTTCAACCATAACGTAATATGAATCTCTCTAATTTTCTTTTAGCTCCCGTAGAATTTATGCTTTAAATTAAAGTGGAAATGGTTAAATTGCAATTAATATAAGGAAATTATTTACTGAAACGAAGAATTTTTTTTAAATATGAGTACTGAAAACAGAGTCGCTGAGTATTTAAACTAAACCTTATGGGCACTAAAGAATATCCTTCTTAATTTATGTAATATCTCAAGAAGTTTTCTACAAAAATTTCTCAGATTCATCATGAACAGATCAATTAATTAACAATGTTTAGTTTTAAATGCATGAAACTCTAAGAAAATAAACAGAATCGTTTAAAATAATCGGTCGAAACAGGTTAAGCCTTCAAAACGTCCGTATCCGTTGTTAACAATCAGAACACAATGCGCATGCGTGAATTTTCAACGCCAGTCATGGTAACGCAACTACGTGAATTTTTCTACGCCAGTTGGAGTAACGCTATGCAGATTAGAAATTTTTTTTTATTTCCTTTATACTGTTTTATTTTAATTCAAAAGTACTTCAGACTGAATCTGAAAGATCGATTAATTAACAATTTTTAATTTTAAAGGCATCAAACATTAAGAAAATAAACAGAATCGTTTGAAATAATCGGCCGAAAAATGTTAAACCTAGCCTCAATATTGTTGGAAAAAAAAAAAAAAAACTGAAGCCTTACTCATTTGGCGGTGGGGAAAATGAAAAGAATTTTTGGCGGGAAAGTTAGTTTTTAATTAATAGTTAAAATTCTAATTAAAAATTCAAAAAAAGGAACCCCAGGTGCACATTCCCGACCTCCAAGGTACCAACTCCCGACCTCCAACATGTACCAAATTTGGTAGCTGTAGGTCAAATGGTCTGGCCTGTAGAGCGCCAACACACACACACACTGAGCTTTATATAAGCATAGATAGCACTTTTTTGGCACTAAGAAGCTGGCAGAATCGGTTTAAAAAAATTTCCAAACTTTTCTCGCAACTAGATAATTAGCAACTGCAAATTAAAAAAATAACGATAAGTCGCCAAAATATACAGACTTTTACAAATATATACAGGGTGTTGCCGAATTCGACCGACAAATTCAGAAGAGTGATAGTAGGCATCAAGAGGATAAAGAATTACCATACAACATGGGGTCCCAAATGACGTTTAGGGGATGAAAATCGCATAAATATAAGGAGTCGGCGAACTTTTGGAAACTGTAAAAAATTAATAAAAAAATACCAAAAGGTGTTTCAACTATGAATTTTTTTTAAGTGAAAGCACATTCTTGAAGGCTATTTTTCATGTAAGTAACATGCCAATTCGATGAACCAGGGGGTCGTAAATGATTGAAAACGAGAAAGTAGCTTAGAACACTTATCTGCAAAAATATTAAAACTTAAAGAAAAATAAAAGCTTGAAAATATAAGGAATTTCATACTCCTTAATTTGATATAAGTCTGTAGTGTGAAAATTGAGGAGGTTTTAAGATATTCAAGAAAAACTAAAATGTTTGCCAGGAAACATCGCTGCAACATTGGTACCGATGTTTACAGAGGGTGTTGCCAAATTCGAAAGGTAAATTTAGAGAAGTGATAGTAGGCATAAAAGAGATTAAAAATTATCATAAAACATACGGTCGCAGGAGACGTTTTTTCTGTGAAAAACGCAAAAACAGAAATCGAAGAGACAATTAGCCTGGCGAAGAGAATGGCCCTAAGAATGCAAGGATTTGGAACAAGGTAGTTGAGATGAAGTTTTCTCGTATCTAAATTTTCCATGCGTTCGAGGAATATAAAAGCTGCAATCATTGCAGAATTGATGGTTCGAGGAATATAAAAGCAGCTTATATTCATTAAAGAGCAGTGCAGAATTGATAGTCGATAAGTTTCATTCGCAAACAATATGTTTTCACGATACGCATTTAATTTACGACCGAGCGAATGGTAATGGACGGTTAACACAAAGAATATACCAATGGAAATATCCAAGTAGGCGTTGTCCACACCACAGCACCTTTTCAAATATTAATAGACGGTTGCGGGAGACAGGATCCTTCAAAATAAAGAGGCCAAATGCAGGGCTCGAACGCCTCAGTGACGCAAAGTACCTTGTTTTCTTGCAGCACGTCCTTCCGGATTTACTGTGGGAAATACCGGCCATTGCACACCAGAACATGTGGTTAATGCATGATGGTGCACCAGCGCATTTTTTTTTTTTTTTACTTCTATGCGTAACTAACTAGATAATACATATCCTGGGACGTGGCAGACCTGTTGATTGGCCTCCAAGTTCCCCGGACCTTAATTCCTTGGATTTCTTCTTCTGGGGCCATATAAAATATCTTGTTTATCAGACACCTCTGGATACATTGAAAGATCTCGTAGCACTGGTCGTCGTCGCTGCTGGAGAAATCGCAACCACACCTGGTATGTTTCAGCTTGTCTGGTGGTCCTTTATACGTCGGTGTCGATTATGTAATGACTTTCGCGGCCGCAACATTGAGCAATTTTTATAAAAGTTTCTCATCGTCTCCTTTCTAATGTTAAAATCTCTGTGCTGCAAATGTATGCTGTATCTGTATCCCAGCAAATAATTTTTCACCGTCGTTTGCGAGTTTATATTTCTTTGAAAATTCTTATCGCCTTGATGCCTACTATTACTCCTCAGAATTTTTCAAAACCTTCTGTAAACATTGGTGCCGATGTTGCAGCGATGTTTCCCAGCAAACATTTTAGTTTTTCTTGAATATCTTAAAACCTCCTCAGTTTTCACACTACAGACTTATATCAAATTTAAGAGTATAAAATTCCTTATATTTTCAAGCTTTTATTTTTCTTAAAGTTTTAATATTTTTGAAGATAAGGGTTCTAAACTACTTTTTCGTTTTCAATAATTTACGACCCTCTGGTTCATCAAATCGGCATGTTACTCACATAAAAAAATCGCCTTTAAGAATGTGCTTTCACTTAAAAAAAATTCATAGTTGAAATACCTTTTGTTATTTTGTTATTAATTTTTTACAGTTTCCAAAAGTTCGCCGACTCCTTATATTTTTGCTATTTTCACCTCCCTAAACATCGTTTGGGACCCCATTTTGTATGGTAATTCTTTATCCTCTTGATACCAACTATCACCCCTCTGAATTCGTCGGTCGAATTCGGCAACACCCTGTATATATAATATATAATGCTTATTTTCGAAAAAATGTTATCTTCATATTTAAATTTTTATCTATTCATTTTAAATAGTGATAACCATGAAATCATATTTGAAGTAAATTAGATGAAATACATTTTTTTAAAAATTATCCTTGTGAGCAAGAAAATGACATATCATGAGCAGTTGAGATTAGAATCTTTTAATATTAAATACGGATTTCCGTTTTTTTTTTGATAAATTTCTAAGTTATTCGATTGTGTGGTATTGATTTGGAATGCTTCATACTTGTTTTTCTTTTAGCGTAATTAGTGTCTAACAATGCTTTCAACTTTGTATCGCTTGTGTCTGGATGGCATGCCATATTAAAGAAAGAATGTAAGCTCTTATAATAACTGAGGCTGTATAAAATGAACATAGAAACAAAATTCAAAATTTTTTATGAAAGAAACTTAAAAAATCCAGTATAATTAATACAAAATATTCGATATTTTCGCCAAAAATCGATTTCTTTTTTTTTTTAGCTTAGTCACCTACCTAAGAGAAGTTATAAATAAAGATTGCAACAATGAGTAGGATTAGGATGTGTTTCAAGTCTGAAGCGAATAAGTTCTCGTCACTAACAGAAGTTCACTAAAGTTCATACGAACAATATAGAATGCGGAAAAGACACGATAATATTGTTGTTTCTTGAAAAGGCTAGAGAATATAATTCGTAAAATTAAGAACAAACTATTTTTTATGTAGTGCTTTCACTTGAAAACTGCACATAAGAAAATTGAACCGCTCAAACATTATATTCCCATGCATTCATTTATATGGGTATACTTAAGATTTAAAAAACAATGCATTTTATTCAAAAAGAATTAGAAGCTAAATTCATATTGCCTTATCTTCGTTTTTAGGCACATGTTCTTATCGTTAAATACTTCCCCCCCCCCTCGGAACTATTGCAAACTAATATTCCCCCCTCCCCCCCAAAAAATAGATTTTTTTTTCCTTACACACATTGGTTTTTCATAATACGTTCTATATGTTACATTCGTTATAGAAGTTAACATTCTCTGAATAACCATTTTAATCATCATTTATCCTTATCTAAAGTTTATACAAATTTTAGAAGTGCTTTCTATTAAACGATTTTATTATGGAGAATTGAAAGAAAAGCAGAAGAAAAAAAAATCCCCGATTATTTCATTATAATACTGAATGTAAAATCTGAAAAATTTAGATACTAATGTATTTAACAAGTTTAATGCATATTTGGAAAAGCTCTTTTAGTTTAGTTGAAAAGCTACCATGGTACATATTTTTTTGTAGTTAAATGCAGCCGATATTTCATAGTAAATAATTCATAGTGAAATAACTGCAGCCTAATAAATTAGAATGCAAAAGATATATTTTACTGTTAAATAAACCCAATTTATAATTACACAACTACTAAAGTGATTTATGGAGAATTCACATACTTTAGCAACAGCAAAACAACTTTTCTTAGCATGCATATTGCAAAAGAGTGTCGAAAATAATTGCATATATTTTATAAAATTTGCTTTAACCATTAATCAGATTTCATTCAAAGAAATATCATAACAAAATCAGCTTATTAGAAAAACCTACAAATTCATTGCAATTGGATGAATAAAATTACAAATCTTTTATTTTATTTATTTATTATTTTATTTAAATATTTTATTTATTTATTATTTTATTTATATATTTTATTTATTTATTTAGTGAATTCTAAATAAAGGAAAAGGGCCATTTACCTTATACATGTATAACACAAATGCTTCAGTTTTCTTAATAATTCCACCAACAGGTGATCGAAATAATTAAAAGTAAAAACTTCCTTTTTCATAAATCATGTTGTTATCTTAGCTGAGAGACAAAGAGCAGTCAGAATTCAAAGTCAAGGAAAACAACTCTATCTCCCTATTCATCTCCATTAACAAAAATTATGAGTGTGTGTTGACGTTCAATAGGCCAAACCGTTTATATATCAAGATTACCGTTTATATACCAAGTTTATTATCGTTTACATATCAAGTTTATTATCATTTTTATATATCGACTTAAAAAAGCGAATCTGAAATGGGTATGTCCACGGTTTATTCGTAAATAAGAAAAATAAAAATCTTTTTTTTTGCTTAGTTTAAAAATTGGAAAAAACGAGTAGGAAGATAAGAATTCCTTATTTCGACAAATGTTCTGGAATTACTTCTTTAATTCCAAACATTTTAAAGAAAAATTTAAAAGTCCACAATGAAATGACTGAATCACCTAATAAAATGTGAAAAGATTGAACAATTTTCTTACATTAGCTGATATAGGGACGACTTTGGCCTCTTTATTTTAGTACATCTCTAGTTGCTTTGAGTCCAATTACATAAAGTTTTATATTTGAAGGATTATCAATGTGAGGAATGAAAAATTAAGGTTGTCACAGAAAAATTTAAAAATAATATAATTACGAAAACAGCCCCGAAAAATAATTTTCAAGTATTTTTAAAAAAACACATATCACTAAGAAAAATGACATACTTTGCTTAATTTTAATTTGCAGATTGTGATTTTTTGTAGATAAGAAGTGTCTAGATATTTTCTTGATGGACTTTACAGGATTTACAGTATTGGTACCATAACCGCTTTAAATTGATTTCCTTAATGTCAAAATAGAAACACTCAAGGTTAATGTAGAATACTTAACAATAAAGAATTGCAAAAATTTGCTTAAAATAAGAAGTATGCATACCCCTCCCCTCTGTATAAAATGAAAAGTTGAAATCCATCGTGCTTTTAAAAACGTTCTTTACAGATTTAATTCAAATCCAACATATCAAAAGATTGTGCCATTTTCAACAGCTTCTTTTTGGAATATGGATGGTAAGGTTTAAAATTGTAAATTAAAAATAAATAAATTATAAAAAGATTTTCATTTCTGATCTGATTATATATACAGTCGAACCCACTTATAACGAGCCCGCATTTAGCGAGTTTCTGGATTTAACGAGCAAAATGGAGTGTTTTGTTTGGTACAATGTTATAAATGTATTAGAATGTATTCCTTTTACGAGCAATTTTTTCACGTCTTATTGGATTTAACGAGGTAAAAATTTTTGAAAACATAGAATAGTATCAGAAATAATTTGAAATTATGTAAAAAATGCTCATCCACTCATCGAATTTATCTTCAAGGTTATCAGCATATTCATAGAAAAAGGGGGAAAGGCTAGCTATCACGGACAAAGACACCTGTCTCGTTCTCAGAAGATAAGGAAAGAATTTTGAGGGGAATAGAAGGGTGGGGGTGTTTGTAAAATCATTTACGGTTTCAGCGTCGCATGTTCTGCATGTAGAGTGTGCTACGAAGGTGCATTCTTCTTGAAAGCGTGCTTTTTATTCGGCGGTTCGAAATGTCGAAAAGAAAAGTTTTATCCGTAAAAGAAAAAGTTGAAATTATAAAACTCTTAGATAAGGGTGAAAAAAATGTTTCAATTTGTAAGCAGTATGGGCTTTCTTCTTCAACTGTGTCAACTCTTTTGAAAACATCGGGTATGCTTTCCAGCGAAGATATCGTCGCAGAGGTTGTAAAAGCGCAGGAAAAAGGAAGTGAATGTAGTGATAGTGACATAGAAGATGAAATTCTAGTTAGAAAAGTTACTTGTTCCAGTGCTGTGGAGTCATTGCAAAACCTCTCACAGTTCTTTGAAGGTACAGAAAATGCAGATGATGAAACATTTAATGCTTTAAGTGTCTTGAGACGAAAATTAAATGAAACAAAATTTTGGAAAGCTAAACAATCAACGTTGGATAAATATTTCTTCACTGCTCAATAAAACAATCTGGACGCAATTCACGTAAGTTATTTTTTGTGTATCATTTTTTGTGTCAACCTTGAATTCGGATTTAGCGAGCGACTGGATTTAACGAGCATTTTTCTGTTTCCCGAGTCCCTCGTTACATGCGGGTCCTACTGTATATATATATATAAAGGGCGTTCTGTTAATGGACCAATAAATTCAGTGTATTGTAAGAAGGCATGAAGAGGAACAAAAAATTCTAATGGAATATGGTTTCTCAAACCATGTCGAAAGGGATGAAAATCGCAAAAAACACACACAGGTTTCGACGTCACGTTTGACCAACAAAAGTACAACAATAACTACAAAGAGATTTATTTGATTAATATCATTAGAAGAGTTGTGAAAGTGGCGGTCGATGACGTTAAACAATTTCCAGATGCGCTCGAAGATACCAGGTATGCATTTTATGTCTGCCGCAGAGACGACAATCCACGATATGAGATCCTCGGTTGTGTTTATCAGCATTACATAAACAAGTAATTTAAGGTGACCCCATAGGAAAAACTACACGCACTGGGATTCGGCGAAAGTTAAAGTCAACTGTGTTTCTGGCGAGCCCAGTTCACCTCTTTCAGTATGGAACATCGAAGTGATTACGCCCTTCGCCAAGCATGAATAACATGACTCGCTACACTGTGATAGGCATATTTTGCAACATTTCAGGGTGCCTCAAGTCTTATAATATTTAAACTAAACAACTTCTCCCAGCTAAAATACTGCATAAAAAATAATTTGATAAAATGAATAAAAAAAAAAGGAAATTAAAATGCTAAGAGCTTCATTAATAAATTTTCAAGATGCACAGAGGGAAATATTTTTTAAAAAGAATAACAGAAGAAACTGTCTACAAACAATAATGAATAATGATCAATGCAGAATTTTGTTTAAAAAAATCAAAGTAACTATAACAGTTAAAGAAATGCAAGATATTAAAGTAGACTCATAAGAATTAAATATTTGCATAATTCTATCAGAGGTTTTACCTTTTTATGTGATCTACGTGAATGTGTTTCAATACGCTTATGTTCCTAAAATAAATAAAAATTTATAAGAAATTATAAATCGAAATAAAACAAATGAATAATAGAATAAGCAAATAAGTAATAAAATAAACAAATGTATAATGATGTATAAAGCATGCAAACTCAAAAAAATTAAAACAAAAGTAAGAGAAAATGGCATACTGTACTAAGCTTCAAGAGAAACTCCAAACCAGCTTTAATAATAGCAAAGGGAGAATAAAATAATAATCAAATTCAATTAACAAAATACAATAAATAATGCTAGTAAACTGAAATGAATAAGACTATTAACATGTTCATTTAAGAAATTTAATATATATGAAGAAAAAATATACTTTGTGTAGAGGTTCATCATATGTTGGAGTATCACCATCTACAATTTCTGTAGTTTCATCACAAATTGGTGGATCCCATTGTGTCTGCCGGGTTAAAATATGATAATAATAAATATTTCCTTCAGAATCTGTAGCAGTTTTCCAGTTTGGAGGGAGTTTAGAGGGAACTGGTTTAACACTTGATTCGCCATTTGTATGTGTGTATGTATATGAGGGCTGGACTGGAATCTGCAATAAAAAGTTCATAAAAATAATAATATTTCTCATTTATAGCTTATATATTGAATCAAACATCAAAATTAAGTTACTAACTTCATGCAAACAAATGATATTAAAATGAAAAAATTAAAGTCAAAGACAAAAAAAGTACTTGCAAAGATAGAATTACCGGTCAACGTTGACGATTAGAATAAAAAAAATAATTCAACAAGCTTTAACCCTTTCTGGCACAACAAATTATTAATTATTACTAAAAATTGAATCCCAGATATAAAAACAGCTTGGAACTATTTCATGTTTAATATTATTTAATTATTCAAGATGAATTAATTAACAGCAGCCATATTAAATAATTAAAACTATCCATCTTTCATTTGAATCCAGATTATGATGCCAAATAGGTTCCACCACACCCTTTTCATCACAAATACAGAAAAGAAATGCAAATTCTTTTATATTTGTATACATAAATGAAAATTATTTTTATTGAGGCAAATGTTACACAATTTACAAAATAAAAGATACATCCAATTATAATCATTAGCCAATGGGTGTATCATCACTGAAAGGTTTCATATATTCAAATTTCAATTTACAAGTACTAATTTTTGAGAAATATTTTTGTAGCAAGCCAATAGTTTAAAAAATATTATTTGAAGTAACAGTCGGCAGATACGCTCTTCTTACTGCATGATTTACCAATAAACATGTATAAATTCTTTTCCTTTATCAATTTTACATGAAACTGGCATTTCCTTTTTGTAATTGCTATACAATTTTTTGAGCATCGTTTTAAAAACTTCACGACTTTGATGCAAGAAAATGAAACTGAACATAAAATATATATTAGTGTAATGACACTGTTACCATGACCTTATGCCAATAAAACAAATTGCATCCTAAACAACAAATAATAGACACGTCAGTATAGAAACATGTTTACTTCAAACTGCCTATTAAATTTCTCAAACTAGAACAATTTAAGTGATAATGATATTATACGTCTAGCGATAATATATGTTTGTTTTAAAATGAAATCAATTTGTAAGAAATTAATTTTTATTTAAATAAATGAAGGCAAATAAACTGTAATTATTTTCAGACATGACACAGGCTTGGAACAAGCTAAACTTCATAAAATGATGAATTGTACCAAATAAACACAAAGAAGTAAAATAAGTATGATTAATTGAACAATAAAATGAATAAATTTATACAAAAAGTACTTCAAATATTAAAAATACTGAAAAATTATAGAATAAAAAAATAATTAATGGATCACAAAAATGACAAAATTCAATTCCAAAAATGCTGACATCCGTATTTCTGTGGAAATGTGTCAAGTCTGAATTAAGTACTGAATTTTTAACTGATCGGTCAGTGACAGAACAACTTATTACTCAAAGTAAAACAAAAGTTGATAACATATATATATGTAACATTATTTGTTGTAAAGCAGAATGCAGTTTGAAGACAGTGAAGAGACTTGCTATTTCAGGCATGAGGAAAAAGCTCTTAGACATTTTATCCCTGGTCTTATATAACCTTTGATTTTGATAGGGAAAACATTTCTTCATAGCGCTAATAAATTACGAGATTCTGATAGGGATTTCTGACGTATGTCAATCACATGTAACGGAAACACAGGGATCTTTTAAAAAGAATGTGCTTACTGGACAGTTTTTTACCCCTTCACGCCGAGCGTGTGAAAGTTAGACTTTTAGCTGACTCTGCAATTCAACAAAGCTTCTCTTGAATTAATTAAGTAGAGACAGTGGAATTGGATCACGAAATAAGAGAATATTTTAGAATAAAGTTACTATGGGCTAAATGAAGATAAAATCTTGAAAATTAATTAAATTGAAGTTAGAGTTAAAATATCATTATATATATATATATATATATATATATATATATATATATATATAT
>JAPMOR010042639.1:318697-399297 GCA_026543865.1 Argiope aurantia
CGATAGAACATGTGTGGGATGCTTTGGGGAGACGCCTTGTGACACGATTACATCCTCCTGGGAACACCCGACAACTTAAACAGATGCTGATTGAGGAATGGACACTCTTACCTCAAAAACTGTTGGACAATCTGGTGCTGAGTATGGGGAGACGGTGCGAAGCAACCACTGCAGTAAGGGGAGGACATATCCCATACTAAGGAACATCTGCTTGCTGTTCTTCCTCTAGGACAGACAATCATGTGTAATGATACTATGAGTTCAATAAAGCCTTTTTTTGTTTGATTTCATACTGTATGAATTGTATTCATTTCTGCGCAACTATGCTTTCGTCATTCTTTCAGAACAAAATGCTGTATATCATTTCTGAATTTCATGCCTCTCAGATGATTTCTCGTGAAGTTATGGCAAAAAATATACCTGTTGCTTAAGTTTTGCACACCAGTATATATATATATATTATATTCATGAACTATTATGTATATTTCCTTTAATGCATTCCTTTTCTCAGGGTTTAATAAGTTACAATCTAAATGAAGTCTTACAAATTATAAATCAAAACTGGTTATAAAAATTTTTATAAAAAAACAGACATACCTCTTTGTATTAAGAATAATATAATTAAAGTGCTTCATTTTAATAATATGACTCTGAAAATTAAGCTATACATAGTATATATTGCAACTCAAACACTTCAATATAATAATCCTCACATATAATTTATTTTGTGAAAATGCTTCTTTAAAAAAGCTAAAATACTTTAAATAACTGAAAATTCAGGCCTGAAACTCTACGGCACAGCCATTTGTAAGGAACAACTTATGTTTTGCAATAAACTTTTGTTGAAGATGAATTATCAGAAAATGAATAAAACTAACCTGTTCTGAAAGCGCAGTAATTTGTTGCTGTGGATAATAACCTCCATTCTGGTTGACAGCATATGGATTTGGATTTGCCATATATGAAGGAAACAAAGATGTAGGAAAACCATTAGGACCAGGAACACAACCTGAATTTGGAACAGGAGGAAATAATGATGATTGCAAAATAGGATTTATAGTTGGTACAGTTGGTTCTGTTTTAACAGCTGGTACAGTAGGCACTACAGGTGAGGAATTCATGTTTGCAACAACAATCAAATTTGAAGATGGAGGCACATTATTATTTTGACAAGAATTTAAGTTATTTGATTGTTGAGTCACAGGTGGCAGTGATCCAAGAACAGGTATCTGAAAATAATTTAAATATTGATTTAATATCATAACTCATTTTGATGAATACAGCAGAATAATAAAATTAGCAATTGAATGAAAATATCAAATAAAAATCTTGTTTTGATCTTTGGATGATAGAGAAGTAAAAATAGAAAAAAATATAGAACTTACTCCTGTCACATTCACACAAAATAATTTAATAACACAATTTTGAAAATCTATATAAATAAATAGGAAGTATAAAGAGGGGAAAATAACAAAAATTGTTACTGCATAATTAAAAATCTTTCATATTTCCAAATGAACAGCACCATAAATGCAAGTAGCAGCTAAGTAGTTCACAAATCTAATTCATTACAAGAAATTAACTGCCATTGTCAATGATATTTTTTAAATATTTCTATGCATACAAATGCATATTTTCTGGAATCAGTTTTCTAATTACAGATACTAGTAACAAAAAGATAAGAGGGAATATACTCGAAAAATGATACTTCCTTTCTTTAGAGATATATTTCATAAGTTTGGAAAACGTGGTTTTGGAGATATTTTTGCAATTATATCGCAACTGCAAGAAAATTAAACACGAAAAATTAAATTAATTAAAATGGTATGTTTCATAATTCTAGACAGAAAGAAAATCCAAGAATTACCAAAAAACTGGTTATATGATTTAAAAGTATACTTTCAATTTGCAAAACACGTTCAAAGATTGTAAAAAAAAAATTTATAAACGAAGAGTAATTTGAAATTCTTTTTTCTCTGTATTTAAATAAATACATATAATATATCTCGACATTTTATTTAACATGTTGACTGCCAATCATCAGATAACTCATGTTAATAATAGTTCTTTAAAAAAAGCTTGGTAATTAATGTGTTAATTACAATGCCATTTTTTAAAATGCTGGAATAACAAAAATATCACTTTCTTTTCAGTATAAATAATATCCCGGAAAAGTTGATAAAATTGCTAGAAACTGAAAATCGGAGAAATTGATGGTTGATAAATATTTTGTACTATGTGACAGGCACATAAGTCATACACAAAAACATAAAAAGGTAACGTAAAACATTGTGAAAAAAAATATTGCGTGCGCGTTTTGCGGGTAATTTGTGTTTACTAATGATATAGTAAATGATACAAATAAAAAAACACATGTAGACTATTTTAGCTACGGAAACTTTATGAGAAGATTAAAACAGGCCCATTCACGCAGGAATGCTGTCACTTCTAGTCTACCTTAATATCTTTTACTATCAAATGTCTAGGTTGGTCCCGGTCGCTATAGGAATAGGCTACCGAACGCAAATTCCATTTCGTGAATGTATAAGTTCATTCACATTTGTTAACTTTGTGCTCGTAATGCCAAAATTGGCTACAAATTCTTTTATACATTTAATTTTGATTATGTAAGTTCATCCAACTCAAAATTATTAAATCACTCTAAATATTGGAAATACCTGGTACCTTTGTTGTATGCATACAAAGAACAACAAAATCAAAGGAAAAAACTAAAGATTTGTGCGTCTAATGATTGCATGATAAGGAAAAAAGAATCATTTAAGGAATCTAAAGTATATTAGATTTAATTAATATCATAAAAAAACAATCATTTTTATATCATTTGTGCATAATGCAGATAAATAATTAAATCTCCAGAACAAATGCGAGTAATCGTAATGCTATCGTAAGTAAATATTTCACCACCATCTTCTTAATTTTTACATTTCTTTGTGTTTAATGTAAAAGAGCGAATTATAGTTACGAAATATGCCTTGTGTAAAGATAAGATTAAATCTATTATGTAGTTGCCTCAAATATTATTAAAGGACAGTTTTTCCATGAAAACACATTTTATATATATTTTTTTATTTTTGTGGAAAATAATATGTTGTAATTCAGAATATCCCAAGTTTTATAACAGGCTACTTTCATGAAATGTTTTTATTGGATAAGCTGAAGGTTTTAAAACATATCAACTGATCCAATTTATTATACACTGGTGTGCAAAACTTAAGCAACAATGCAAATTTTAAGCAGATAGCCATGAAACTGCAGAAAAGGACTTCTTGCGATCAGTACAATGAACACGTAATTCAAGAGAAAGGTCATGCGTATGCAAATATCAGGAACAAAACGTCACAGGCGACGTGAGCATACGCAAAACACGTGCGGAAGGCGCGCGCAGCTCAACACTACAATAAAAGGAAGGACGGAGTAGCAATTAAAGACATTCGCTGCAAGTGCACGTGAGTTAATTCGTGAAATATGGATAGCAGAAATCACCTGGACGATTTCACACGTGGAAGAATGATTGGAAAGCTGGAGGAGGGCGTAGTGTGACCAGTGTAGCTGAAGAGTTCGGAATCAACAAAAGTGTCGTTTCGCGCGCTTGGAAAGCCTTCCAAACTACAGGTACAGCTGTGAGAAAGGTTGGTGGAGGCCGCCCCAGGAAAACAACTGCAGTGGATGACCGACATATCGTCCTGCAGGCGAAAAGAACCCGAAACCAGTCAGCAAGAACCATTGCTCAGCAACTGTGTGCAGCAACGGGGCGACAAGTGTCGCGTTTTACTGTGTCCAGACGCCTTCACAAAGGTGGCCTATTCGCCCGCCGTCCTGAACGCTGCATCCCTTTGACAGTTTCCCACCGGCGGCACCGTTTAGAGTGGTGCAGGGAGCACAAAAACTGGACATCGCATCAATGGAGTCGTGTCCTCTTTACAGATGAGAGTCGTTTTAGTGCCACAAGCGATTCCCAACGTCAGTTGATTTGGAGAGAGGTCGGGACACGGTTTCATCCCAGTAACATCACGGAAAGTGACCGTTTCGGTGGTCCTGGAGTTGTCGTCTGGGGAGGCATTATGATGAACGGGCGGACTGAGCTCTATGTTTTCGACAGAGGTTCTGTAACTGGAGATCGCTATTGTCAGGAGGTGATCCTTCCCCATGTGCGTCTGTTCCGAGGTGCCATTGGATCAGACTTCGTTTTTATGGATGACAATGCACGGCCACACAGGACTCATGCTGTTGAGGAGTTCGTGGAAAGTGAAGATATCACTCGAATGGATTGGCCGGCGTGCTCCTCTGGTTTAAACCCGACAGAACATGTGTGGGATGCTTTGGGGAGACGCCTTGCGGCACGATTACATCCTCCTGGGAACACCCGACAACTTAAACAGATGCTGATTGAGGAATGGGCACTCTTACCTCAAGAACTGTTGGACAATCTGGTGCTGAGTATGGGGAGACGGTGCGAAGCAACCATTGCAGTAAGGGGAGGGCATATCCCATACTAAGGAACATCTGCTTGCTGTTCTTCCTCTTGGACAGACAATCATGTGTCACGATACTATGAGTTCAATAAAGCCTTTTTTTTTTGTTTGATTCCATATTGTATGCTTTGTATTCATTTCTGCGCAACTATGCTTTCGTCATTCTTTCAGAACAAAATGCTGTGTCTCATTTCTGAATTTCATGTCTCACAGATGATTTCTCGTGAAGTTATGGCAAAAAACATACCTGTTGCTTAAGTTTTGCACACCAGTGTATTTTTCTCAGTGATTCGCTTTTCATAATGAAACTTTAACTTCTCTGTCAACATGGGAAGTGATTTTCTTACAGATGGTACTTTTTGTTGGACATAAAAATTGGGATTGCTTGCTGTATAACATAGTAGTTAGCGAATCTGTCAGTTTCACAATTTCGATGAAAATTACTTTTACTATGTTTTCCAAGTATTCCCAAAATCTCCCTTTTCATCTAATATAGCAACTCCATTTCTAATTGTGAATTCTGAAACCCTAACCGCTTGAAAAGTTCTTTACATAGCTGGTGGAAAGGAACTTTCAGATTCCACAGAGTAAAATTATACATTGTTATGCGCATTTTATGTACTTGTGATTTTAAGATTTCTTCTTTCATGAATTAGAAAGGCGTTTTTTAAAAAATGCCAAGGTTTGCGAAACAAGAAAAAATTATCAAAAAAACGAAAATCAGTAATTTTAACCAGAAAAAAAGGTCAACATTTTTTTAACGGCAAGCTAAATGAATATAAAGACAGATGTAACATTGGCAAATGATCAAAAATTCTTTGACTGCCTCAGATTCGTGCCAAACATAAAATATAACCCATAACCCTGACTTTCGTTGGGTTACTCTAATTGGAAATGGATCTTTTGTAACAAAACTTGTTCCCATAGCAACCTTTATCAATTTAGACACTAATCAGGAAGAGAACTCGTGCCAGATAATCAGTAATGATTCTGGAAGGATAAAATTTTATAAAACTGGAAATAGCTAAAAGCTATTCAGTTTTCGCTAATTAATTTTAAGTTAATTTAAATTTTAGTACATCACAGCTTAAAGAAAAAGATCTTTGGCACTCGAACAGGCATGGTAAAATTTATTTCTGATTATAATAAATAATTTAGTTAAAACGGATGTTGAACATGCGTTACAATAGTGTACCTTACTATGATTTTATAAAAGAAATCGTACTCTGATTCTTATGTTCATTTTGCTTATCTAAAAAACCATACATTGGAAAGATTTCTCTTGGATCATGCGTTTCCTATATAGTTTCAAAAATTTGATATTTGCATTAAAATTTTGTTTTAGGGCTGTTTCTATTTTATATTTATGTCTTTATTAACATGGTACTATTACGCCTTAATATTTCGAACAAAATATTGTTGCCCCTTAATTTATGAATACCAGCTTAAATTCATCTTAAGAAATGGAATACCAAATTATGTGATAGAAACAGTTCCACTAAAAAGAAATGACTTTTATTTCTAAAGAGAAATAAAGAGCATATCTTGCAAAATTAAATACCAAAGCAAAGCTATATGATAATTCGCTGCATGACTCTTCAATATAATTTGAATGTATATTTTTAATTTAAAAATATTTTACAGGGAAAACTGACAACCAATATTAAAAATTCATCCCTGCACAACTAAAAAAAAAAACTGAAATTTTAAAATAAAGTTTTTTTTATTCTCTTTTACATAAATTAATTAATATGGAAAACATGCAAAAATGGGTTCTTATAGATTCAAATTTGGCACAATTTTTTTGATCAACTATAAAATTATAGAGGTCTATATGCATAACTAGAAATGTTGTAATTATCGAAGCTCGAAGAGACAACTTAATTCTGTAAAAAGAACCAAGGGAAACAAAGATTAAGAGCTAACATTCAAAATAACAATATGTTGGTTTGCTGCCTTTTAACATCATAAAAGTCAAAACTAAGCAATTATGTTAAATGTTTAATGAATAAAAAAAAACAATGAATCCAATGCTTCTAAATGGAACTAATTTTTACATAAAATGAGTATTAAAACACATTAAGGAAATTTCTGAAATTGAATTTTTGAAGTATATATCGTCAGATAAACTATCTGCCGAATTACTTCCACAACAAGAATAACATAAACGAACAACGATTATCAACAGAGTAGCGCACACAATACTTTTATTAACCATGAAATATTTAGTTAAAAATTCATTAAAAAATAAACACACCTGTGCATGTGATGAATGATATATATTTGCTGAATACATGGAAACTCCATTTTCAATATTTGGCAGTGGTGTATTATTTAATGTATTATTTATAGTTCCTGGTGTAGGCAATAAAGCTGGGCGAGTGGACTGAAGCTCCTTGGGGTTATAATATTGCTGTTCAAAAGGAGGAACACTGCTTTCAGAAGTAGTGTAAGCATAACTTTCAGATTTTGAATTAAAATAGTTTCCCCCATTTGAGCTGAAGGAATAATCATTATTTGTACTAGAAAGAGCACTATTTGTACAGCCATTAATGATGGTTGTTGATTCAATATGCTCTTGCTGCTTGCGCAGAGCTTTTCTTTGGTCATTTTCCAAAACTTCCTTTTCAAATCTAAGTCGCCTCTCTTCCTTGGTTAACAAAATAGGAGTGGGAAGAAGAACCCTATAAATAAATAATTTAATGCAATTTAATTCATATAACAATTACCACTAGTAAATAAAAACATTTGTATAATGCAAATAGTGTACTTATTATTAGATAAATAAAATCAAAATACAGAAAAAATAAAGGAATTTAGGCAATTTTTCCAAAGACCAACGAAGAGAGAAGTGATGATTACAACAAAGCATGAAATATCTGTTACATGATATAAAGCTTGTTAAAGTGTTTTTTGGTACTGTGGCACTTTGCTAACTCCAATGTTTTTCATTGGTAATTCAAATTTTCTCTACTCTTATTAATTTCTTATTAACATGATGTTAATTATCTAATATAAGAATGTATTTTTGTTTAAATCAAACTCAAAACTAAAAACTATACAAAATTCCGATTATTTCTTAACTGCATTCACCAGCAATGTATCCAAAAATTAAAATTAGTGGTTGGATATCTTATAGTCATGACAGAAGCAATTTATTCAGTTTAGAATTACCACAATAAAAAAATATTCAATAGCAATTTTATTTTTCCTATTCAAAACAGTTCAAGGATTAACATAACTTTTATCAAATTGTACAAAAATTTACTAACCAGTATCGACAGAGTTCACCATCATTAAAAAATTAATTCAAAATCATTTAATGACTGTAAAACGGTCAAAATTTAAAAAGTAACTAGAAAGGTGAAAGTATAATGAAATGAAATGAAAAATTTGTTTTTACAAGTTATATTTATTTTCTCTTTCTATTTAACCTCTAGCTTACGGCTGGTACAACAGTTGTGGCAGATTTATTTTTACCTTTCCTTACGGCGCGGTACAACAGTTGTACCAGTAACGAGATTGAATTTCGTTCCCCCACTTGAACTTTCCAGCTGAACCCTAATTGCCTCGTAAAATCGCTTCCCTTTTGTGTCGCACCCCTTAGGGTTAGGAGATTTCGTCAAGCAGATGTTATTATCACTTGTTGGCGCTAATGAGTCTTGTGAACCCTGCTTTGGCGGCATTTTTTTAAAGTAACATTTCTAAGAGGTATGGAATGAGTTTGCATAGTTTCATTTGTGGGAAATACTCGTTGAAAACTTTCGTCTTTCCCCCTGTTTCTTAATTTTTTAACTTTATAAATTCCTTAATATTTTAACTTAATATAATTTTGTAACTTTATAATAATATATGGTTATAGTTGGACCCATCTATTTGTCTAAATATTTGAACCAAGAATTTACTTGAAAGAATTCACTAATCATTTGAACAAAAAGAATTTCTGACGGAATAGTATTATTAAGGTAATCGGCACCCTAGACAAATTGTTACTTCTTCGCTCCCATTCGTCACAAATGATGCAGAAAAACTAAATGGAACCTCGTGTTTTTTGTTTTTTTTTCACTCTGTCATTATATTTTACATTGAAAAGTGACAAAACACTTTATTTTGTCTTCATGCTTACCCCTCCCCCTTTTACCGGAGGCTTGGGTATATATGTATACTTCCCAGCCACTATGTATTAGTCTAACACAGTATTAAAACGACCTACCGTTTTTTCCAGCTTTAAATTTTAATACTTGAATTGGATATATTCCTGCTAAAAATACATTTTGGTTTTGATTTTTAAGTAAGCTGCCGGTTTTACCATTAATTTTCATAATTTATGAAATCGATTGATTTAATAATTTATAATTAATCATTCATTAAAAGTTATAATTCTACTTTTAAAACATTGAAGGTTGTTAAAATCTATCAAAAATAATGATTATTAGTTCTTCTATATCAGAAGAAAAATATTAAAATTTTTATGTCTTCATTTCAATTCACTAAGGCACTTAATTTATTCTAGAAATATTTGTATTGAAATGAAATAATGTAGCTGCATGAAAAAGTCAGGAATTCTAGATTTAATTTTAAGCATTTCTGAAAGATAATCTAAATCAGCTACTAGTAAAACTTGTATTTAATAACGAATGCTGATCATTTAGAATGCCAGATATATTGTTTAAAGTTTTTTTTTTTTTAGTTTTTTGTTAACTACTTTTCGACGCAATATTAGCGCAATGTAATCTTATGTATCGAATTCTAAGTAAACCATATCTAATCTTACTTTTTAAAATTTAATTGTCTTTAATCTGGTGATTACCTACGTATTAGTAAACTTTTCTGCAGAAAAATAATTTTTCGTTATAATTCAGGTATTTATTGTCTGCAAAATTGAGCATAGTTTTCAAAAATACTACACTGCAAAGAGTAATTAAAATTATCAGCAAAAAAAAAAAAAAATCACTTATAAATTGTAAGAATCGACAATAGAATAGGAAAACGTTACTAGTAATTATATTAAAAACCGTTCAAAATATGTTAGGAATAAAAATTATATTCGATTTCTATGGGAGCAATATAATATTATAAAATCTTTTAAAGATGTTCTTAATTTACAAAACAGCAGATAATTGTTATCTGCGTGATGCACGAAGAGATGTGAATACCTGTAAAAAGAAGATATAAATAATTAGGATCTTTAATACATTATATATAAATCGTTACATTTTATTAAAATTGATGAGTTAAAATTATAAAAATAAAATAAAATTCAAAATGATGTGTTCAAACGTTGTCAGCTAAATTAACAGCTTCAGTAATGCTTGAGAAATTGATTTAATTTTAAATATAATTGAAAATTTTTAAAAGTATTGTTTAATGTGCTAAACTATTCAGCAGATATCGTATTTGCAATTTATTTATTATTGCAAGTTCTCCTACAGAATTGCTGTAATAATTTTTAGGGAAAAAAATAAAATAAAACTGAGATTAAAAGCCTTCTCTAGGATTCGGACGAGGCGAAACCGCAAAAAAAAGCAACCCGTTTACTAAGGAGGGGACAGATGACCCATTAACTCTACGGGTGGTTGAAATCGAAGAGGTTATTTTCAACAAATGCCTTTAAAAGAAGGGGAAAGCATCTTCTAGTTTCTCTCACTGAATGCCCGCATTCAAAGTAACTTTTTCGAGTTTGGGTTGCCGAGGCTTAAAGGTTAAGATTTCTTCACTTGCAGATATATTTTTTAAACACGCATAATAAACAGAGTGAATTAAATGTACCGTTTTTAAGTAATTTTTTTTTAATAATTCATAACTGAAAACAGTCTTTCAGCAATATACATTGTTACAGCAAGGCAGCTAAAATTTTTGAAAGATTATAGATATTCAGGAAAATATCTACACTGCGCTCTTGCAAAGTTTCAATTGCAATGAATTTAGTCTGTTGTGTAAATAATTTCTTCGTCCATAGCTGATAATTTGTAGTTAAAATTCTAACACCGCACAATACCAAATTTGCAGAATATGTTCCTTTCAGTATTTCTCATTCATTTTCATCCGCAGATATGAAGTCATTTACATAATTAAAATATTAATAGAACTCTTAAATGCTTTGTGCTTTATAAAGCTCTCTTTAATATGTAAAATGATAGCATCAAAAAACTGATTAATTAATATTATCAAAAAAAACCGATTCGGGGAATTCTGTTGGAATATTAAAATGATAGGTTTATGGCTTTTTGCTAGTTAAGGAAGAATTCTATGGCAAATATCCTAGCAAAAACTACACAATATTTACAATAAATTTTATCTAATTTTGAAATAAGTGAGTCATGGATACATATGCTAACAGTAAATTATATCGAAATTTCCTCTTCATTTTTTCATTACCAAATGAAGAGCATGGAAATGTCGAGATCGCATATGTCGAGATCGGTATCTAAAAATTTCCAAGAATAGCATTTTTTCCCTGTCAGTTAGTTTACGATTAAAAAAAATTACTTATCAAATTAGGCCAAATTAAGGAGTCTCTTTTTATATCAATTCAGGAAATTTCTGAAGAATAATGAATTCTTAAGTTCTGTACTTGCATTTCTGCTTTCGACTCAGATCGGGTAATCTCTACTATTTTGCTGTTATTCAATGTACCCTTTTCTACTTCAAATAGGTACTTTGAATTTTTTCCATTAGAGTTAAAATAATTTAAGTACAATCGTTCTGTTTTCTTACTCATTGTCGAATTAAAAAAATAAAAAGATTCTAGTAAATGTAAAATTATAATCTTCACAATTTGAGCCAAAGAAATCAGATCTATCCAGATTTCCTGACCACTGTTAGTTTACGAAAATCGAGAACCGAAATTATAGCTCGTGGACGATTTAACTCAGGAAAAATGGTATAATACGATAACACGGGCTCTTTCAGAAAACGTGTTTTTGACACTCACTGTCTTAAAGAAAAGAAAGCCTCATGCAAGCCTCTTCCCTAAGAAACTATTGGTAGAAAGGGGAAGGAAATATCCTAAATAAGGATGTCCTCTCCACTTCACCTACAAACATCACAGGCACTTTTTTAAGGCAGGAAAAGACTTCTCTATTCTTTTATCAGGAATTAGTTTTTAGGTAAAATCATTTTTTCTCTTCAAGATGAAAAATATTTAATCATGAAGAGGGGGGGGTTACATTTATTAAAGCTTAGAACATCTATAATAGTATAATAAAAATTAGCCCGAAATATATCAATTTCGAAAAAAAATATCTTGGGAGAGTACATGTCCTTTTGCACCCTACCTCCAGCTAGGCCCCAAGTATGAATTGGCAAAGTATATTGTAAGTGTTGCCTGCTTTATTTTACAAATTATCTGCAAGATGGTTAACAGTTCTTTTGCATGCAGGTCTATTACCTTTTTAAGTCAACACTCAATTCTTATGAAATTTTTTCTAATTTATTAATTCTTCAAAATTATAATTATTATAACTTTTTACAATTACATCTTGATTATTATTTATTATTCATACAAAAAGTGAAATAGAAAAATAAAGATTTGTTATCATTTCAAGTTCAAAAATTGCCATTCTCTCTTACTATACTAATCCTTTCTATCTTTCACTGTTTACAAATTAAGGTGGATAAAGTAATTATACTACCAATCGGGAAGAAATTCTAATTTAAAGAGCTTTATATTACACGTAAAACAAGCACACGGTTTGAAAGGACATGAAAATTCCTTTAAGATAACACTATTTTCATCAGGATATCTGATTTTAAAATCGCGCTATAAACAAGTGCCAAAACCTTGGCAAATTACAAAATCGAATTGCCTACAAAATCTTTTAATGGTGAAGACCGCAAATACCGTGTTACTTGAAAAATGTCAAATTTAAGTACCATTACCACATCAGTGTTCAAGTTCAGGTGAAATTTCGTTTTTTGTTTGCAATACAACACTAAAATCAACAGTCTACGAAACAGACATTCATCGGAAAGTTCTCAAAAAAAAAAAAAAGTAGATAAATGGAATGAATGCAAATCCGCCAATAAAATCGCTTTTAGATATGAATATGATAGTCGGTTGTGTAGTCATTATGTTTATAACTTAATAAAAATGCTACTTTTCTTATTAGGCTTTACAATTTGCATTCTTTAACTACAGCAGCAGGCTTCAGATGGACAGAAAATTAAAATCAGAAGCAACAATGTTTTTTTTTTTTTTTTTTTTTTTTTTTGACGAACGTCAATTGCAGTTATATATTGCAAACAAAAGATTTAATTTCTGCTGAACTAGAACTCTGATACGGTTCGTTGTAGACACATTCGAATGCTATGGAATGGACAATTTTTTGGTAAATTTGACACATTGTAGCAAGAAAATTATTTGCCGATATTCAATATAACCTATGTAAGATTTTAGCAATAATTCGATTTTCCTTTCGCCAAGATTACGGCGCTTGTACCTCGGCTTTAATTTCAGGTATCCTGATAAAAATGATGTCATCTTATAAGCTTTTTTCCTGCTCTTATAAAACTATGAACGTATTTTACATGTAGATTTGTAAAAATTTTTTAATTAAGATTCCTTCCCGACTGGTAGCATAATCAATCAGCCATACGTTGTAAACAGTAAGAGACAGGACAGTGTTCTATAATTTTTACGACCCACATTTTCTATCGCCCTCTTTCGTTTGACAGATTAGGCTAAATTCCCTACGTATAGCAGAATAAAAATTATGCCAGCTATCTTTAATACAATTTTTTCAGAGAATACTATGTGATTATAAAGATAATCAAATCTCTAACTTTTTGTTTTGACAGTATAAAGGGGAAAGGTAAAGAATTTTTATAGAATATTTATACAGATAATGCAACATTCAACAGAAGATATTTCAATTCAAGATTATCCCTATGGCTTTCCAGAGATTCCATTCTGAGGACCAGATTTCTTTGGAAACTCTGGTTCTTAAGACACTGGTTTTGAATCCATGGCCCTCAGATCTCTAAGTAAAAATTCTGTCTTGAAACCACTATAACAAAATAATCAAGTAAGTAGTAAGATAAGAATTAAATTCGTTCATCAAATACTCACTTTCTAGGTTTTTCCTCCACATCACTATTTTGTTGATCCCAACTCTTTTCTTGATCCTGAGAAAAACTCTCTAATCAAGAAGTGGGAGAGATTAGTTTCTAAATCAGTATTATTATAAAACATAATTTAACGAATAAATTACTTTAAAAAATTCAGATCTAAACAGAAAAACAAAAATCATTATATCAGATTTTTTTTTTTTTTTTGCAAATACCAGTAAATACAAATATTCAAACTACTAAAACATAGAGAAACAGTGTATGTATAACATGGGCCATTTAATGAAAATTTTATATAAAATTAATATTGTATGTTGGGATGAACTATGACTGATAAATTTTTTGAACATTTTTCGACATGTATATTAAATAAATCTAGTTGCATTTTAGAAATTACATATAACAACGAAATTTTAATGTAGATAATTTAGAAACCCTTAAATATGTCGGGTAATATGATCAACATTAGAAAACACACAAGGTTTGAAATAAAATAATTTTTTTGAGTTCAAATAAATGGATACATTTGTTTCTATAGCCAAATTGCAATATTAAAAACAAATTTTCTCACATTTCCGTCGTTATCTTACCATTTAATTTAGAATAATTACAATAAAATACCAACCACAAATGTTTTTTAAATTTTCAACCTGTGACCTATTAGTCCTAAAATTTGTTGACCACATAACTTATTTTTGAACACTTTTACTAAATCCTTCATAAAACTTTCCCAGACGTTTGTCTTTCCTTATTAAAACGTTCTGGAAAGTCAAAGTTCAGAAATTTTGTTTGAGAAAGAGATCTTAATCTTAATCTCAAATGTTATACTGACTTTGCTTCTAATCTATATTTAAGAGATATCTTGAATCATCCATGAGATGGTTATCGAAAATCCGTTGAAGATTTTCTTAACATAATTTAAGCACACAGTAAAGGCTGGAAGCATCCCTTTGAGAAATTTTGTTTTCTAAAACATTTTCAACTGCAAACTTCATAGCACCCTCAAATTACTTATCTTGATTCCCCTTCAGATACTTTGGCAACTCTTCATACACTGAAAATGAAGTTTTAATCATATAGATCCATAAAATTTGACAGGGTTGCCACTCAAATCTGGAGGAAAAAATTCCCTGTGTTTGTCTGTTTTTCTCCTGTATGTATATTCAAGATACGAGGAAATGTGTGAATAATACTCATGAGCTAGTTATAATGGAATATGGTTTTAAGGAGTGGAAAAAGCAAGGAAAGGAAGCAACAATTTAACATTATTTGAAATAATAGCATATTAAAAGTAGGTATATATTTACATACAGAAAAAAAAATTATCTGTATTTATTAACCAGAATTCAGCATGACAAAATTTATATATTAAGGGGAGGGTGATATACTACCTCTCATGCTCTTTAAGAGTAGGTGACACAAAATTAAGGAAATTACACAAAATTAACAGAAAACATTTTTGTTACCATGGTATAAATAATTTCATGATTACTTAAAAAAAACATTACAAAGCAAGATTACGTTCCTTTATTAATTCATTTTTGTCGATTCACGCATCAATTTCTGCACCTTCTCCAGATTTTTCAGCCATCAGCTTCATGGAGCTTATTAACAATCCGTAATAAATAAAATACATTTCTGTACTACCTAATTTAACGCAACAAGTTTTAATACCCATAAAAATTCAAATTTAAATTATTGTTCTTGAACAAAAAAGTTCGAAATCAGTTTATTTTCGGATATCAAATCTGAGATTTCGAACTGGTACGAAGCTTGTATGTTTTCCCCTTTTGCCTTGACTAGTAAGTGCCTGTTTTCACATATTATTTAGGCTTATTATCTTCTTATAAAGGGAACAATACGCAACAACTGATTTTGTGGAACTTCCCAAATCCATTCAGCAAAATTAGGATTGAATTTTTTTATCCATCCAATTCGTTTTAAATGAGAATTTTGAGCAGCTCATTGATTTTTTAAAAAAAAATCTCTTATCTACATTGAATCATATCACAGTTTCTAAAATAATAAACAGACCATTCTATAAACTCAAGTATGGTAGACTAAACACCGCCACACTGCTTCCGCAGACTGAATGTTGTAATCCCGCTAAAGAAATGTATTATATTATTTCACGTACAGAAATATTTTACAGAAGTCTCGTATTTGTTCATTAGCTGCATTTCGGGAAAGAACCATTGTTCGCAAATCGAAACTGGAATGATCTATACGGGGGGGGGAGAGAGTAAAGAGGTAAGTTCCCACAGAATACAACATTCCACATCACACAATTGCGAATGACATTGCTTCGTTTTTGGAAGCTATGACTACGAACTTTTGTATGGCAATATTTAGAGATCGCCATTTTTTAGATGGGAAAAATAGCTTAGAAACTTAAAATTCCCAGTGCTTTCAGGTTTTTTTTAAAGACGATTTTTAAATTTCCTGCGTTTTCACGGAGGTGTGGCAACTCTGTTTCATTTGGGAATGACCTTGTCAACATGTGTTATTAATTGAAATAATCCAGAAAGTTTGGTAAAGTATTTTAAGTGATAGTTAGTTATAGTTGCTATACTAAAAATATGTTTTACATATTAATACATTCACAAAAATAGCCATCAAGAACATAATAAACACAAGATTAAGATTAAAGACATATGCCAAGCCTATGTTAAATAATATGCAAAAATGTTTACCTTTATTTTTATCTTTTGAGAAACGATTAAAATCTTTGGCAACTTGAAGTTTGTGTTTGCAACAGGTTGAACTACGGATACCACACTGTTTACATATGTTATTTTCTCTTCTATGATAAAAATTGGCATACGTTTTACATTTTTGTTTCTGATGTTCACGGCGAGGTATGCGAAAATCTTCCTGATAAAAGATCAAAACATATAATAAAATTCATAGCTTATGTTATTTTAATTTTAGCAAAAACTTAAACTATATCAAGAGGGTTAAGCTTTGTAACCTATATTTCCCCAAAGACTGATAAAATAACAATTATTACACAAGTTTCATTTCTAAATCTTACTGCTTAAATAATTTATGTTTAGTAAATTTCAATATTTTTGGAGGTAATATATATCTTTCTTTTATACAAAATAATGACACAACCACATTCCAATAACCGTTTCGAATTTTAAGTTAAATGTTTATATCAAATGATTTTTAAATGAAGCCAAATAAATATTTCATAATAATCCTCGCAATCTCTCAAGATTGTTATTAGCATAGTTTACAATTTGAATTCAGTGCATGTTGCTTTTCTTCCAGTTACAAAGATTCAATATTTATTATAGTTGTTTAAATATTGCAATGAAGTCAAGTCAGATCGATCAAACTATTTGTTCAAAAGCATCTTGGACAGAGAAAACAGTAAGTAAACTGCAGCATGATTAGACTAAATGCATCTTCAATTAACATTAGTTCAGGGGTGAAACAAAGAATTGGAGGAAAGACGGCCCTACTGGATGGTTAAGATTTTGAAAAGGGAGAAAAAACTCTGACAAACATAAAAACAATTTTACAACTAAACAGAACTGCCCTAACATACTTAACCATTGTTTATAAAATAAAATTTTCTTACTAGAATTGATGTTATCATACAAGAACTGGGAAATACTACTTAATGCATTACAAACACTTCCCTAGGAGAATTAGTTTTTTTTTAAATTAACGATGGAAATTTGTCTTCACAACATAGACAATTAAATGTCTTTAAAAACACATTTAATTGTCTATAAGGACGCGTTGATTTCACTGCAATCAATTTTGGAGGGAAAATTATAAAAACTGGAAGATCATCATGATATAATGGAAAAAATATGTTTCAAACAATCACATATTATCCTGGCTTAACATATGAAGAGGAAATTCAATAAAAACTAATTCCTTAATTTGACAGCATGATTAAAGGAATCGATTCAAGATTTCAGCTGTCAAATTCTTATTCAGAAATATGCATCTCTTACAGTATACAGCTTACAAAATGAATAATATAAATGTCAATTATATAATATTAGTAACACTAACAGAAAACTACTTGGTATTGAAAGAAAAAAATTTCAAAATTTTATTCCAATTCTACTAAAGAAGATAGAAAAGAAACATGAAAATAAAGTCCCATTGAACTGCCATATTTCATCAAAAATATAGAATTAAAAAACTATTTCTAATTTTACGAATTCATTTCAAAACTATGAATATCGCAAGTTGTGAAAAATTTTTGCACAATTTAAACTGATTAAAAATTATGGATCATTGATAATTAACTTGTGATTAAGAAATCTTGCAATATTATGTACTGAGTATAAGTTAACTCTAAGTAGATTGTAATGATATTTCAACGATTTTGCAAATAAAGAAAAATTACATTGCAACTTTTTATTTTACATTATAAGTACAAATATTTTTAAAATTAAGTTTTATTTTTTATTTTGAGTTGTATGCTCCCTTAGTATCTAACAGAGGATGAGCATTTGTGGCAAATTTACCCAAAATGGCAAAAGTTGTAGCTACACCATTGCATAAGAGAGATGCTATTAAACCAACTTTATAAACTTAAATTATATGCAGTAAAACAAATGCATATACTTATGAACAAATGGTACATAATATTAAGTGATAAATAAAATAAACTGCATATAAAATCAGAAAACATTAATACTGAATTTTCACAAAATAAGAGGCACATGAAAAAATTCGAAAAAAGTTTACAATGACAATGAAAATAATAATAAAGCTATTAAAGGCATAAAAATTGTAATTTATAAACCTTAAACAAAGGTGTTTAAGAAAAGACTAATAAATTCCAAAGAAAGAAAATTCAAGTTTTCCAAATATGAAGCACACAAATAATTAATTTTAAGCTTTAAAGAAAGAAATAAGCTAATTTTCTAAGCTCAACGGTTAGAACAACTAATAATCAAAAACTATTTTCTTTTGCTTTTCCCTAATAAAGCTTTTTATTCAATGGCATATAACTTGGATAAACTTACATTAATTTCAAATTGTAAAAATGAACCAACCTTCAAATCTTTCCACGAAGAAAGCAAATTATGAGCAAAATTTACTATTTCTGAATTATTCATCTTATTCATATCTGCAGCATCACTACTTTCTTCATCTGACCGCAAAACCACATCAGCAGTTGTATTGCCATTGATAGCAGAGCTTTCTTCATTATCAGAATTAATGATGCTATTTACGCTTCCTTCTTCTATGTACTGAGACATATCAGAACTAATACCACAATCCATATTAATCTTTTCATCCCGAATTAAAGTCCTTGCATCATATACAGATTCTGATGCTTGAAATATCACTGCATCCGTTTCACTGTCAGATGTGTCACTAGTTTTTAATTTCTTTGCAACAGAAGTATAATTCTCTTCACTAGAAATCTCAGTAGAATTTTGTAAATCTCCATGTAGTTCATTTGCATGAATATCTGAAGCCCATCTTTCAACTATATTGTAGACTTTACTTTCCAGGAGCATAGTTTTATTTGGCACTGGCAAAATGGACAAAACTTGCAAAATCTAAAATACACACACATATTATATATATATAATACATTAAACATAATAAATTATAGCAAATGATAAATAAAAAAATAACAAAATAAGTTATGAGAAAGTGTACAGTTAATATCCATTACAAAACAACCAATCAAACAGTAATAAAAATTTTAGTAATGCAATACACAATATGACTTAGCAAATTAGCTTGCAACTAAATTTCTAGAGAACCTTATTAGGCATAGCCGGGTCACAAGATAGATTAGGCATTTGAATACCTCTTCTGTAATTTCTTTGAATATAAATAAAGAGAATGTTGAAACCATGAAATATCAATTTTTGATTCGATCATGGTTAAAAAAACTTTTACTATTGCAAAACATTATTAATAACTAATTCAAAAATCAAATCAATTTTAACAAACATTTTATGACAGCGTCAGAAAAAAAGTAATAATCTTAGTTTAAAATATAGAAAATCAAAAGAGTTTAAAGAAGAAGGATACAATATCATACAAATTTTAAATTTGGTGCAGAAAAATAGACAGCACAACAAATTATGAAATTTTCAATTAAAAATTAGCCAAATTAAAATTATGAGTAATGACATAAAAATAAAACAAAAATGAATAAAGAGCAAATCACAAGAAAGTTTTAAAACAAAAATATCAACAATAGTAATAAATATTAAAAATAAACCCAAATTATCATTATCGAATGCTCTATAATATCAAAGTTCGATTATTGTCGGAAATTCGCTCATGACCAATCGAGCACTCAAAATAATTCTGAAGGAAATTCTAAGAGCCACTAAGGACAGCGCTTTAGGAGGAGTTGATTTCTTCTTTTTCATTGTCCATTCCTACGCCCCTTAAAGTAGAAGAGATGGGATTCACAAAAAGGGCATTTACATAGTTTCAGTTTACATGTGTTTGTTACCACTTATGTAAATACCACATGCTAGTAATATGTTATATGTGTAGAAAGAATTTTATGGTTGACGATTAAGCTTTCACATTGCAATTCTGTCTTGCCTTAAAAACGCTTATACTAATCTCCTTTAAATGCATTATTGTAGGAAGATATGAAATACTTCCAAGATTGATCCATCTTTTCCTCGAAGTATGTATGAGATCATATATAGCTTCATAAATATACCAACACACTACTGAAAATTTAAATTTTGTGCTGTTTTTTTTATATTTATTAACATCTTGAACACAGAATTTGAAAGTTATCAGTCATACTAATTTTGAAGAAAACTTTTTTTTTTTCGACGAATGATCACTATTTAAATCTCGGATATATTTAGTTGTTAATAATGTTACAGTAATATATAATATTCATATGACATTTGAAGCTCATTTAATGAAAACATTTATTTATTGGCATGCTCCATCTCCTTGGCTCGCTAAAGCAACAATATAAAGATTTCAAAATATGCCGATTTTTAGGGTAAAATGTTAAAAACTTACTACTATACTTACTATAATGAATTAAAATTTTTCAGTTTTTAAAAAATAGTTAGAACAGCAAAAAGAATTTTAGTTTAAATCGATTTTTATATCAAATTTAATTTTGTGCTTTATAACATATAATATACTATAAGTAAATTTTTGTAATGCATCACAAACTTATAAAACTGCAATATAAAGAATTAAACAAAAAAAAATGCTTTGAAAATGATGGCAATGCTCTAATACTCCCTCAGGTATATTGGCTCTAAATTTCAAATTTAAGTAAATATATCTTTTAATGACAATAATAATTAATATCTTAATTGGATGAATGATATAAAATTTGTTGAAAATGAAACGATGTTTAGATCTGCTTCCGAATAGATACATCTGCAGTTCAGCTATTCATATGAGTTTTAAATCTAATTCATACAGATACTAGAAATCATTATAAAACTGCTTTACCATTATTTATGGAAGATATTTCGTATGCTTAAAATAAAGTATAAAAAATTTGCTTGTATTATAAATATATCTGAAAATAAAAGAAAATAATTCTTTTAATTATATTTAAATAAAAATTTATTGTTGGAATCACTCAGTCTAGGGAACAGAAAACAATTTATTCAAAAATGATATGCCTAAAGCAAGTATTTTTATATATTAAAATATGACAGTATATACAGAAATATTAAAAAAATATGTATTGTCCTATTTTCGCTTTCGATAAGTGGGATTCACACAAACGCACAAATAATGAAAGTTAAAAATAAACACCAGTTTTAGCATTCAAAATGAAAATTAATTGTGAGTATCAATTTACTGCATCCTGATTCATCGTGCCTATTATTCATGATCATAATACATATTTTTTTATTATTATTTTTTTCAAAAACTGAAATCAAAAAATTAATTTTTCAAAAATACCAATTAAAAAAAATATGCACAGCCCTATTTGCAAATGCATGCATTTTTCAACAAACATGAAGTTTCTATTAGATTTTTAAAGAAAGAAGATCTTATTTACAAAATATCACTTTAAAAGATGTTGGTAATCACACATATTTTAGAAAGGTGAATATACAAAGAAAAACATATAAAATTTAGAATACATTGTTGGAAAAATAAAAAACCACATTAGTATTTTATTATTTGCAACATAGGATAAACTGCAAGAAACTCATATTTTCTATAGATTATTTAATTCACTAATAACTCAAATTGAATCAGAATTTACAAAAGCTTCCAAGCAGAAATAAAGCAAAATTTATAATTTCAAAGATCAATAACTCATCACAATTTGAAAATTCAGCAAGAAAATTTGCAAGCAGATTTTATCCACGAATTTTCGGTTGCAAGGTCATTAAATCTTACAACATTAAGGACTGAAAGATGGGCTGATTCTGAAAAAAGTAACCTTTCCAATAAGGTCTTTTCTTTATGAATAGAAAAGCTTTTAATAACGATTTCAAAATATAAGGAAATAATTAAGATTAAAATACAAATCATAATTCAAAGCAGAAATAAAAAGTTTAAAAAATCAAAACAGTAAGAAAAAAATTAATAAAATTTCATAATCTTACTATTCTAGAAAAATGATTCTTCTGAAATATAATTTCTGCTTCAAGAAGAGCTATGCCATAGAATAATTGGTTTGAAACTCTGACACATTATACAATATTTATGTCATTTTTCCTCTCTAAGGTTTCAATATCATAAAACTGCTTTTATAAAGGTAGAGTTCCCTCTTTTAAATTAACTCTTGAAAAATGAAGCATATGAATGATGAAAATGATTCATCCTTTCTACAAGCAAACCAATAATAAAGCATATATTTACATACCTTTAATTTCAATCCAGAGTCCATTAAATCCACCATCCAGGACCACAGCAGAGATAGGCCATGGTAATCTACAAATATTCTAAGATACCCAATATCAGATGTTGCCTAGGAGGGGGGGGGGGAGAGGAAATACATGTTAAACAATTATAAGCCTCTGCAGATAATATGCAAAACTGTTAAGAGCAAATGTAAGAATTAAAAAAAAATCAATATATTATCTCCATAAATGTTTTACACTAAGTGCCAATGTAAGTATACTTGCAATTTATAGAATAATCAATTAACTGCAGTTTTCACTTTAAAACGGTATACAATCTGTAAATAAAAAATTTTTATAGCCTATTGAGATAGCTTCTTATGATACTCTAAGATCATTAAGATTAGCACTCAAATGAAGATACAATCTAAGTCATTGATTAAACCTTATAATTTAGAACACAAAAATAACATCTCCCTGTCCAAATATTTACAATGCAACAGTTTGAGATCATCATTTGACTCAATAGATTTACAATACACAAAATCTTAAAAAAATCACAAATAGAAGCTTTAATATTTCTATCACACACACACACACACACATGAAAAAAAAAAAAAAAAAAAAAACACCTTTAAGCCTTATTTAAAAAAATTTATGATTAAATAACACTACATAAAGATTACAAATATCTTTTTGTAATATTTTAATATATCACAGGAAAAACAAAATATGTAAAGCAAGAAAAGTAAATCTGATTAAATTTAATTACGGAAATTTCATAACTTACCAAAATTACATCAAGTAGCTTGTTACGAGAATGAAAGTCTTCAGCACGCACCATTAACCTTGCAAGTATTAATATTTCAGCTTTATTACGAAGTCCACTGTTCTCACAAAGTTTTTCAATTTCTTCTTCCAACTAATATAATTATTTTTTAAAAATTAATTATTATGATGCTGAAAACAATTTATTTCATTTTATTTCAAAAATTCATTAATTCATTCAAATAATATACAAATAAAATCATAATAACATAATAAACTGTAAATTCCAAAAAACATCCCTAAAATTTAAACTAGATAGTGAGGTTAATAAACATGAATAAAAAAAATCACAATCATATCAATGAAAATATAAAACAAAAAATAAGCTATAATTTCATAAAGCAAAAAACATCAATTGTAGAATATTTAGCAATTCCGAAAATGAATTGTTACAGTAATCTTACAACTATCATGTGAGGACGATCTAACCCGATAACGGAATTTCATCTCTTTTAGAAGTATAAGTTTATTAAGATATTAAACGCACAATTTTCTGGCAATAATGTTACGAACTATCTTGGCCTAAGAATAATTTTATAAAAAATTTTCATTCCCAGAAACGTTTATTTTTATATCAAAATTTTGCTGATACTCTATTTTATTTAAGTCTGACAAATAATTATATTTTAATAACCCAAACAAACTTTAAAACATTTACTCTAAAATTAACTGTATTTTTAGCCTATTATTTACTCGTATAGTAACTGAAAACTGTTTAATAGTTAATTCTGGATAGATCCAATCAGAAATTTAAACAGCATATGATTAATTCAATTTTAATTATTTTCAGTCTTTTCATGTATAAAAGTCTCTATTTTCTGATGTTTTATTGCTTATTATCCTTAATTTGTCTTTTTTTTTTAAATTTAGAAATTAACTGCAAGATATACACTTAACAAACAAAAAAATTACTTAACTGATGATCTTCTCTTGCAACAAAATAATTTACATTATGAGAATTCTATAAATTTGATAGCATTCACATTCATCGATACTCTTAAATTTTAAAACTAAATTTAAAATTTCAGGGTGAAATATTGAAGTATAGCCATTGAGTATTTTAGAAAATATATATATTATCAATACAGCAAGCTTCATATGAAACGTGCTAGAAAATCAAATTCAATTTTATTTTAGGATACCTACGTTTTTCTACTTACAGATAAATTTCACTCATGCTCTCCATATACTCAAGAACTTTGAATAATGGATTGTGAAATATTAAAAGCGTATTTTCATCAAACACTTTCAATTCAAATGTTGCATATATGTTAAATCAAAGTATTTAATCCTTTATTATTAATAATTATAGTTAGTATTAATAACTTGAAATGATTAAATACTGGAGAATAACTAGACAATGTCGTAAATCAATTTATCGCTTTTACCAGATCATATTAATAATTACCGATTGATCGCATTGATTGTACAACAGACGACATATGACAAGTTTAAATAACCACTGGCCTCAGAGTGTTAATAAACTTTTGGAAGATTATAAATATTACTTAAGTGATAGCAAAATAATGAAACAATTTCATATCAATGATTCAATTCTATTCTAATTTTTCTATCTACAAGAACGGGCAATGCTTTCATCAAAGGGATAAAACAAAAAACAAAAAAGAATTCTGGCAAAATGAAAAATTTCAGATATTAAACAAACCTTTGACATTGCAAAAATTTATTCTGAATCTTTCTTTCAAAATTTATATTAATATAAACTTATCATTTACGTGCAATAAAAAAATAAATTTAATGAATTTAAATAATTTTTAAGTTGCTGGTCTAAATTTAATCCTGAAAAAATGCAATTGCGACTCCATTAATACTGAAAAATAAATTAAAAATAAAAAAATCACAAAAGCATACTATTAAATCTTCCAAAACTTCTCTTTTCTTTACTTCAGATCCTTTTTTTCGTTTATTAATTGTCTTATTTGTGACATCCAAAGATATCTCATTTGAGACACCAATGTATCCACTGCACAACTCACTTTCACAATAGCATTTCTGAGCTTCCCGCCTGCAAGAGTTGAAATATTACAAAACATAATGCAGCAATAAAAAAAAGCAATATTTTAATATTGCTTTAAATGTAACACTACACTATATCATAATATGAAGCATAAGTATTAGAATATTTGTTATTTTGTTTCTAAGAAAGATACCTATAATTTTTTTTAAAAATCAAGAACAGAAAACATTGCACTGGCTTCCTTTCAAATCATTAGTCAAAGAATTTTCTTTGTAAACAATATGCAACTTTATGGTGGTTTATTTTATGAAAACATATTTCCTAATAAAGACAACTAGTCATAAAAGGAAATCTAGGTTGTTGTTGTTTTTTAATGGATTTTTATACCAATAAACTTTGTCTTTAGAAAGAAAAAAAAATCGATTTTTTTTTCAGTCAATTTTTTGAAAATGTGACAAGTTGCCCAGTTAAAACGTATTAAATTTTTTTTTATCTTTGTTATATCTATACATACATATTTTTTCTAACATATTTACTTTGTATATCTCTATATTTTTTTTCTTCGTTTACTTTTCGTACAGTTTTAAAAATAGCATTAAAAAATGCTTGTCAATAAAAGAAGACTATGTTACAGCAGAGGGGCGGAAATGAAAAACACTGTGTAAATAATAATAATAAAAAAAACATACAAAATGTATATACATACGTATGTGTCTATGCATGTTCGTACATGTGTGTAGACACATACAAAAACACTGAGTAGTACATCAATGTAGGTATTCAACCTTTTACTATAAAGAGTTCAAAGACATTTTCACAAGAATATGTAAACGGTGTTCGTGTAAAACACTCCAAATGGTTGGCTGACTTACATGTAAACAACATACTACAGCCCTTGCACTTATACCATGTGTTTCGTCAATATGGTCCAAGATGACTCCTTCCAGGTATGGTTGTCGTACAGTCCTTGAACGACTCCTTCTATCAGTACTCGCGAGAAATGAACCATTTTCACAAAATTGCTGATGAAATCGATCAAACATTTTGTGTTTCTCATGCGTCTATTTGGAAAGCGTTCCTTATACAGTAGTAGAGCTGCCCTGCCATTACAATTCGAAGCCCCGTACATTAGATGCATTACTGCTTTTTCAGTGTTAGTAAAATTATCCATCACAGGGTAGCCAGCATTTCTGTTATGTGAATTTCCCTGCTTTCAGGTTTCCTTTATTTCCACGTTTTCTTAAGAAATTTTCCTGACCTTTTTCGGATGTTTCTAATATCTTCAAAACGATGTCGCTTTATTTTATAATCTTATTTATCTCTTTATTTCACAATATGTTCTTAACTTTATTTTGAAAAATTAATCTACTCTTTTAATTAAAATCAAATAAAATAGTGTTCTCTGAAAAAAAGCCCATCATTTTCACTCACTGAATTTCAAACAAGCTTCAATTATGTAAAACCCTTCCCTTTCTTGTAAAAATATTAACCAAAACTAGAAGATATATGCCCATCTAGACCGACTTTTAGTGAACCAGTCATATCTCAAACTACCATTCAAATTTACTCACGAAAAATACAGAAAGAATTCCGAATTGAGTAAAACATTAATAACAGATATTATGGAGAGTAAATTTATTCAATGATGTAATATATTAAAATTTTTAGAAAAGATCATGATAATATAAAAGAAAAATGTGCCATTATATATCATAATTAATATAAACACAAAGAAAAAAATAACAATATTCAGAACAATGCTATGTTACTGAATATTAAAATTCTAGCTAATTATCTTTTATTTATAAGTATTCAACCAACATTCTAGCATAATATGCAATTTGAAATGAAATAAAAAAATGTTAAATTAAATATAAAAAATTTAAATGAAGGGGGAAAGTGAAAAAATTATATAAAAACAGTTAAAAAGATAGAAAAATTACCACTAAAATATCTTTACATTAAAAATAAAAAATTAATAATTTCACAAAAAATTTCTAAAGTCAATTGAATGCAGGAACTTATAAATGAATTCAAAACACTGAATATTTGAAAAAAAAAATTCTTTTAAATAACATGAATAAAAAGAAGGGAAAGAAAAGAAAACACTTTTAAACTGCATGAAAATTTGAAAAAAGTACAACATATAATCCAATCATATAAAGTGAAATAAACTGAAGTTACAGTTTTTAAGGAAACAAGTTGTACCTGGAACCTAAAAAGACCTGGAACTTAAAAAATCTAATGTTTCAAAAGAAAGCATGAACAACAAACTGCAGTTCTTGGTTTTAAATTTCATAGATTTATTTAATAAGTAATTAATTGAAAGCCTTTTAGAGTATACTGAAATGTTAAATAAGTAATGATAGTTAAATCAAATGTTTTGCTGAAATTAACACTTTCAGATAGGATACCCCCAAAAATTCGACTTAACAAAAAAGTCTTTCCGTATTTACTTCCATGTTTTGTCCATAACTGCTTCATAAAAATTGGCTTTTCCCAAGCTCTATTTATAGAGTTGCCACTCAAATCTGGTAATCGCAAATTGACCACTCCACCCCGCACTGAGGCCCAAGGATAAATCTGATTGATGAACCGTCGTGACAGCATTGGCGGGAACTGAGACTGAGTTCTATGGGCCATCACTGGTCTCAATACAACCCCCACCCGGGTGGCGAGAACAAATCACCGAACAAGAAATTTTTCATCCTCCCTGGTGGCATGAACAAATCTGGTAAAAAAATATTCCCTAAATTTTACATGTGTTTCTCTGGTGTATGAGCAGTACAAGAGGAAGTATGCAAATAGCACTCACATACTAGTTGCAACAGAATAACAACACCCTCCGAATTTTTATCAACGACGGGGGAAAAAAGCAAGGAGAAGTAAGCAACAATTCATCATTACCTGAAATAATATAATATTAAATGAATATATTTACAAAGAGAAAAAAAACCCTCAATTTTTCTTTATTACTGCCTAAAATTCTGCATGACAAATTCACGTTAAAGAAAAAAAAAATTGCTCAAGTTCTCAAACGTAAAGTTACTCAATATTAAGAGCTCAGGTGAAATAAAACAAAAAATAACATTCTTGCTATCATAATACAACCCTTTATAGATTATTTAACAAAAAGCATTATAAAGTTGTTGTTGTTTTTTTTTGTTGTTTTTTTTGTCGCGCATGGTATTTAGATTTTTTGATTTTCAGAGCTAGGGCGAAGATCTTTTATTCTTGCAGTGTTTAAAGAAATCGGTCTATTTTTGGTGAAAAAAAGTTGAGAAATCTAAAATTCCCGGTGTTTAAGGGGATTTAGATTTTAAAATTCCCTGCATTTTCTCTGTTTTATAGATGATTTTTATAGATTATCCCTTTGCTTTCCCGATTTTCTCGAAGCCGTGACAACCCCGATTTCATAATCCATATCTAGTTGTTCTATTGTACATTTTAACCTTGTAACAGTTTCATTACATATATTTTAAACATGTTTTAAAAATTTATCTCATGATTTTTATTACCCATGTCCTTTTCAACTTTATGTTTGTAGCAGCATGGCCAAATCTGACAGCTATACCATTAAATCTAATCAAACCATCCTAAAAGGTGGAAAAAATACTGAAATTCTATAATGATCAAAATAATAAAATACCCAATAAAAATTTGCACAATTGTTTTAAAACTCTCATTATTTAAAAACTTAATTATTTAAATTAAGAATATTCTAATTATCATACTAAACAGTATGTATGCAATTATGTATATCAATAATTTAATTTTGATTTAAATTCCCTCTTTAATTACATTTAAGCAATAATAATCACTGCGTATGTTATTTACAAGTAACATTAAAAGTTTTACCAAAACAGTGGTTTTGATAATAAATCTCCACTTAATTCCTAGGGATGAGAAATTGTTTTTATTCACCATATTTCATATTTATAATTCACAAAAGTCACACTTATCAGTAATTTCTTAACATACCAAATTAATATATCCCTAAAAGGATTGAGCAAGAAATGAAAGACAAATGAAAAGCATTAATTAAAAAACCAGTCTATTTTTGTTTTAAGACAGATTTTGACTATTTTGCAATACTAACCTAGAATTTTATACATTTTGTACTCAAAGCATAACTCTCGAAAATATATCGGACATTGACAGTGATAGTAGTTCATAGTAGTATTTATATTAGATAGTGGTGTGGGTAATCATATGGAGGTAATAGTATTATGGAGGTACAATACCATTCAAATAATAATAAGAGTTCAAATTTGATGGGATCTTTAAATGATCGACAAATATTATTTGAATAATTATAATCTTTTGTCTGTTAAAGTATTTTAAGGGTCAAGATAAATTTTAAACCTATCTCATAAAAGTATCCATTCATTGGGTAATTAAGGAATGAAAATCTAAAAAGAACAGAAAATAAATGAACAAGAAATGTTAAAGAGTAAAGAGAATGACAATAATTCTTACTAAATATTTCTGCATTTTTGTAAACAGCTAACTGTACTAAGCATTTAATGTGCAGCAAATTAAAAACTAACCGAGGTGAAACATTATATAGTAAATTAACAATAAGTTCTATTTTAAGAAAATTTATTATCTGGGAGAGGGTGAAGGAATATAACAGGTATTGTTAATTTTTAGAACACAACCAAATTACTCATGAACAACTAACAAGTTAAGAAAAACAAAGTGACTTCAACATAATTAATAAAAAAACAACTGTTCAATTTTCTGACACTAAACATACCCATAACGTTGAAACTGATAGTCAAATGTCAATTCTTCACCAGCTTTTAAATCCCTCTTCGCAAAGAAACCAATACGTAACTCTCCATTCACAGTCCACTGAAGGGAAAGAAAAAAAAAATGTGTTTTTGACATAATAAAATGTTCCTGAAATGGGAGTATATACAGAAAATTGTTTGAATATATATTTAACGCTCCTATACAGACACAAAAATCACTGTAGAAAAAAAAAATCACTGTAGGAAGTACAAATTATTAAAAGGCCTCAAATGTTATGCAAAAGGGCATAAGAACTCTATTATGAAGATGGCTTTCTTTTCAATGAAAATTTATTCACATTAGTATATTGGAGTCTTGTAAATTAAAGCAACCATAATTAGATCATTTAGATTTTAAAAAATTTTAACATACAAACTTTTAAAATGGACTAAAAAGTACAAAATTATTCCTCTTAGTGAATTTAAACTTAGTGACAATCGCAATTTTTCAAAACAATCTCTATAGACTAATAATAATATTATAGAACTAAAAGAACTTATTTAATACCTTTTAGTCCATTTTGATAATGTGGCAGATTAAATTTTTATTTAAATAATTGTTTTCTATTTTTTAGTCACGTGTGTGAATTTTTGCAATTGATTTGAAACGAATTTTCCAATAAGCTAACCCCGATGACAAAATTTGTGCTGAGCAGACAAGAAAGCAAGTTAATATTACATTGTTATCCAGTTTTGAGCTCTAGCTTATCGGAAAGTTAGTTTAAAATAAATTGCAAAATTTGTACCGAACAGACAAGCAAGATAGCAAGTTAATAAAACCGTATCAAAATACCATACAATTTGTAATACAAAATTCATGTTATGTTTCCAGTAGTATATTCATAAATTAAGCAGCCCAAAATGTTCTGGTTTAGGTAGTATTTTTCAGAGAAGGGACAAAGCTGAAGAGCAAAATGGAGTGGATGACAAGTGGTGGAAATAAGAAGAAGGTCATTTCACAATAAAACATATTTTTACATTTGAAATGTGTATTTTATCTAGGAAATGATATAATGAAATAATTAAGTAAACAATAAAATAATGCATATTTTGCAGATATTATTTTAAATTTTATCTTTTATAACAATCAAAATGGCATTAGCTAATTAGTGAAAAAATATTTTGTCGTGATTAATTTCCTTTTAAAACTTTAAAAAAGTACAATTATTGCTTTACTAACTTATGAACACCACATGCATTAAATGGCAAAAACAATTCATCACTCCAATACATTAGAACCAATGGTTTAATACATTCTGCAATGCAGGTGATACCAAAAGTAGATACCCTTAGACTTTCTCGCAGACTCATCAATGAAAGTACTACTACCCCTCCTTCGAGTAAACACATTTGGGAGACTAGACAAGACCGTGAAAGCCAAAAGCACAGGCTTAAAAGCTGATACTAATTTATACTTTAAATGCTAAAACCGTGCATTCTGAAATTATGTTTATTTGTACTCATATAAACAGATAAATAAAACTTCCATTAAATGGATTTCATTCAAAACTTGATTGAAATCTGCAAATTTGATGTTAAGATAGATAACATACTAAATTTTATCTGAAATTTGCAGCGCTTTTGAGTTATCGTATTCATGGATAGTTTCAAGTTCTAAAACTTTGTAGCTCTAAACTCTAAAACTGGGGAGATCCGAGTCATAGAGATAGGATAAATTTAAGCTCAAATTTTTTTAAGCTTATGAATCTCTCTCTCTTTGATTACTTAATATATGAAAAAGTAGCAAAAGGAATTTCATTAGCATTGATTTATTTTTGATATCTTCAGCAAAAGTAATGACCTACAAGTAATATTAAGAGCACCATAAAAATTTTGGTCTACTTTTATAGTTGGAAGCCTTCAACCAATCAGAGCATACACTTTTTTAAGTTCACAGTTAATTAAGTACACAGTTTCACTAAATATTGTTAAAAAGTTGTAAAGTTGTTTTTTTTTTTTTTTGCACAAACATTTTAGCAGTAAAAATGCTTAAATAAACTATTATTTGTGATTTACTAAATGATGACAAAATATAAGTAACAAATGCTCTACAAAAAAATAATAATAATAAATGTAGTTAAGCATACGAAGACAAGTTGAAGTTATGATTAAAAACTAACATGCATAGTTTTACATGAATACATAAAATTATTACCTAAAGAGAAACGATTTTTATTTCTATCTAAACAAAGAAAAGGAAGTAAAAGATGAGTAAAGTAAATGAAAGAACGATAATTTCTCCATACAATTAGCATTTCTCTAAACTGAGCAATTTTTTTCCACAGACTCACAGATTCATCAAAGCCCTTTCAAAAATGAAACACCAAACATTGCACAGAAAATGAGTCATATAATCGGGTGTATAATGGTTCTATAATGTGGTGAAATTTTATTTTCTTCAAAAAGAAAAACAAGATTTTCGACAAAAAAAAGCACTTTAATAGCCCCCTATATAAAAACGATTAAAAAATAAGCAGTTTTTATGGATTTTTGAAGACGCTATGCACTCTGATTGAAAACCTCAGATAATGTAAGCAATCAACCTACAGTGGAGAGTAAATAACTTACTTTTTGAGTTTCACAATTAGGATCACAACTATGATTCATAAATCGAGATAAATTTCCTTTATTTGTTGCATCGATAATTTCGTCTGTTTTTAAAGCCATGAAATAATAATGATTAGATTTTTCGCGAGCATATTGTTTAACACGTTGCTTGAAGTCATGCCGACTCAGAATTTCTCCAACATACTCAATGACAAAATTTCCCCTGAAAAAAAAAATAATAATAAGTTTTGGGCATTTTGAAAAAGTGCAAATGCTTTTAGTTACATTTTCATTGAAAAATTTTAAAGAGAAAATAAATTAATCAGGGTGGCCAGCATTTCTGCTGTTTTTAATTTCCCTGACATTTCCAGATTTTTAAAGAAATTTCCTTGACATTTTTTGAATGTTTCTAATTATTTCATAATGATGTCGCTTTATTTTATTCTCTTTAATTACTGCACAATATGTTCTTAACTTTATTTGAATTTTTTTTTAATCTTAACTAAAATCAGGTAAAATAATATTTAATTATCAGAAAAAAACATCATTTTCACTCACTGAATATCATTCAAGCTTCAATTATGTAAAAGTCCTTCCCTTTTTTGCAAAAATATTAACCAAAACTAGAAGATTCATTCCCATCTAGACCGACTTTTAGCCAACCAGTCATATCTTGGAACCGTTTATCAAATTTACTCACGAAAAGTATAGTATAAAAATATATGCACATTGGCAGAGCACTTAGAATGAAATTATTTGTTTCCTTCCAGTGGAGTCTCCAATCCATACTGTTTACCAACATGCCAATCAGAATTGAACAATGATTTTACTAACAGAAAAAGAAAAAAGTCACAAACACAAAATGAAATGAAAACTGTATACAAAAGACTATATAAGAATGCTGCCCTTCCTTTAATTTTTTTTTTTTTTTTTTGAAAATTACAAGAGGCATGAGTACCTATAATGTGTCAAACAAATTAATTTCTCGTGCTTATCATTTTAAAATTATAGAGCATTTTGTTGAATGTATGAGGAATGTTAAACAAACACAAAATTTAAGAAAATTTTAAAAGAAAATAGCAATAACGTCCATTTCATACTTTCATACGAAGAATTTAGTAATCCATGTTCATAATGTTTAAAAATAAATGAAGAATTTTTTTTTTTTACAGAAATAGCAATATTGCCCGATGGTTCACAGTTTAACAAAAAAAATCTTTAAGAGAGAAAAAAAATAATTATTGTAAAATACTTATTTGATTAAAATAAATTGCTTAGGAAATATAAAAATGGATCATTATTTACAACCAGCTTTAAATATTAATATCCAAAATTCATAATTTTTCTCTCATAACGCGTGGTATAATTGATTTGACGTTCGAAGAAAGAAAAAGGGGGGGGAGGGAATAGCTCTAAACATATCTTTTTAAATAAATGAAACTCATTAAAGCTTAAAATCATAACAGTAACAGAAACTAGGTTTTAGTTAGGCCGCCTTTTCCCATAATATGCAAAACCATTTTCGCTATTATGTTGATAACTTGTCGTTCTAAAAAAAAAAAAAAAACTTTCAGCGAAGATGTTATATATTTATACATATATGCAATAAATTAGATATGATGCTTAATCTTTCTCTTCCATAGTTCGTTTTAGACTATCAGTAAAAATTTGATTTTCAATAGTTACAAATATTTCATTCTACTTATGAAAAAATATCAGCAAATTATTATGTTAGATAGAAAATACTGACTTACATTTTTTTAAAAGCAATCTTATAAAAAATTTCTATGACTTTTCCAACTACCCGGAATTCCCTGATGATTCCCGGCTTTTCGATCGGCTGGCCACCCTGATTAATGCATCGAAAACAGAACTAAAGAAAATTAAAATGGCTACTGAATTTTGAAATAATCCATAGGATTTAACTGTGTGATGCTTATAAATGTTTACTAAATATACTGCTTTTAAATGGCACTAAAGCTCCTTTTGATAACAAAAACTTTACAAAGAGTACAAATGAAATAAATGTTCTTTCCTCTTTTCCTTGAGCAACTCAAAATAATATTTTAAATAAATTAAGTTTTCACAGAAACAGGAAATCTTATTTTTAAATTAAAAAATTACGAATTTTTACATCAAACAATGAATTTATATCAGCATGAATATATGTTTAATATTACAATAATAGTTCATTAACAATTATATGAGCCCCATCAGTAACAAAAGTTATATTTCAGTGATGCGATGCTTATAAATTTTCAAACTGCGCATCATTGATTTCTTATTCCCACTAATTAAATTGAAATATTACAGAATATTATGTCGTGATTAAATATCTTACCTTTGCCATAAAACTATCTATTAGATAAAGCACATATTCAATTTATTACTACAATTTTTTTTTCCTTACATTCATCATAAAAAACGATTACGATTTCAGCATAAATAACAGTTTCTATTTTATATATGCAACAAACTGAAATAGAATTTAATAAATTGAATAATTTACTGAATACTAATTCTTTGCTTTCAGTTAAACCTATATAATTAACCTCTTAAATGATTCAAGCAAATATATATGCCTTGCAGAGTTTATGCAACAACAACCAGGAGCATGTACATACATCTTCAGCAAATACCTTCCCTAATAATTTGTTGCAAGTCGTGGCAGCTTAAGAATAAACAGACCCTAAACAGCGGTTTGTCTGGGATCTGAAAACTAACTTAAAATTCAGGGGAGGAATGTTAGCCCAAGAATGATAAATTTGAATCATGTACGAACTGGTGACACTGGGAAATAAATCAAGTAAGATTTCATAGGCAGTTATGGGATTAAAAAATAATGTCCATCAATTACTTTAAGTGTAGTTATTACATTTGTCCTTTTTTCATCTAACAAGTATAAATTTGAATGCTTTTTTTTTCTTTTCAATTAATATAATTATATAATTCAATTATAGTCACATCTTAAAAAAATTACAATCTTACTATATCTAAATTACTAAGCTGCTATTCTGAAATTCTGAGCAGCTGCCAAGCTGCTCAAAATGTTTCATTGTTTCATAACCAAAATTTTTAAACTCTCATTTCATACTACAAAAAAAAAAAAAAAATCTTAAATGGGGAGAAAAAAAAGGAATATCAGACAGTGAAAATATAGAAAATATATGAAAAAAAAATTTGATGGTAGTAAAATATTACAGGCTAAAAAAATTAAGATTTTCTCCCCTATATTTTAAATACATGAATATAATTGAAAATAAATAAATGTAACTCAAACTTTTAAAGAATAAGAATATAAATAATCTTTTTTATGAAGGAAAGTAAAAAACTCTAAATACTTACGAGAAATTCATAAAAATGATGATTGTTGGAAACTCAAAATTTAAAATCAATTACAACATTCATTCAAGTTATAACCAACAAATGAAAATATCAGTAAACACTCTTATTAACTTATTAATAAATACAAGATAATTAAAATTGTAATAATGTAAAAATCCTTGCCTAGGAACATTTTCCAGAAGTTTTAATCCCCAGCCTTTCTTCTCAGTTTTAAATGGTTGAACTTTAGCATAAAGTCTCTGTTAAAAAAAAAATAATAATAATAATGTTGTATTAAAAAATTACTGCTGCTGTTTGTTTGTGGAGAATAAATTATTAACAAAGAGAATGCATTTCAAAGTCTGCAAATTACATAAATGAGAATTCAGTAATGAGAAAAATTCAAACATTATAGAATCAATAATCATCTTTGATTTCTATGAATTATATGCAACATTTAGCTGTGCAAAATATATATACCTTTTGGAAGCGCTTGTTGGAACATGCATCTCCTGTAGGACAACGAGATCCACTAGAAAAAATATATATATACAATTATTTTGAAATAAAAAGTCTAAGTACACACATTTTATCATAAGATTTTTACAGCTATACAAAGTTCATTTCTTTAGGAAAAAATTAATATCTTGGAATCGAAATATATATTATATAGTCAAGGAGAGGAAAAAACTCCAAATTCTAATTCTTTGTTTATTTCACATTCATTAATTACAAAATAAATTTTATTCTTCAATGGGAAATGGAAAATATTTGCATGCATGCAAACAAACGTCATCATTAATTAAGTAAATCTGCAATCCTTTTCATTTAAATAAATAAAACCATTTTTATTAAACTATGGTTCATCCCAAAACAATCTCTTCAAAACGCTTTTACTGAACACTTTTAATGAAATGTATGCTCCATTTACCCTTGCGTTTCAATTTTTAGTCATGCATAATATTAAAAAAAAATACTCAAAATTGTTTAATGATCATTCGGAAATTTCATATGATAATCAAAGAAATATATTTCTTTTAACACAATAAAAAACTAAAAAATTTCTTTCAGCTTAATAAAATTTTGCATTTTTAGATTAGCTAACTATATTCAACTCTTTTGCTGGGTGGGGAAGAATCAGAGAAAAGAAATTTTATCTAAATAAAACAGTTTTAGCCTTGCTTTGATAAAAGACAGAATAATCTTTAATTTCTGCACAGATTTCTAGATCAATCCCATTTGTAATAGAATTTGTTTTCCAATAATACTTTTAAACAAGTAAGCAAAATTCATATTATTTATTATTTTACTTTAGTTTCCTTGTATCTATATTGTAATGATTGTTTGTTTTAGCAATAGAATAACATAAATAAAAAAAATTTAAAAAAAAACGAAAGTTTTCTTGAAAAGCTTAAGTTTTCACTTTTCATTTGATGTCAAAATTCTTTGCCAATTTTATAAAATTCAAAATAATTATAAAATTGTGTAATTTTATTTAATCTTTTTATACCTTTAGACTTAAAAATTAATCCTTTCAGCGCAATAATGAAGAAAATGTAAACAAAAAAAAATTTAATTGCACATACCATTCTATCATAAGTAATCGATTGAGACATTCATCGCCACAACCAGTCACACCTTTTTCACGTTCTTCTTTAGTTAAAGTGCATTCACAAAGCATTCGCCTTACTTCTTTTTTCCTTTTCGTTCGTTTTCTGGAATAAAAAATAAGATATAGGGCTGAATAAAAATATTCTTTAAAAATAGTTTATGTGTTAAAGCACAAATCAGGAATTTCAACTGAAAAAAAAAGAAAACAATATAAAAATTACCTTTCAAAAAGATATAAATTCTCTTCTAATTCAACATATAAAGGTATGCTCTCTGTATTTTCTGCAATGGAATTAATTTCATCTGAAACACTATGCACAATTTCATCTTTTGATTCAGTTATTAATGAAACACTACTGTTGACATCTGAATTTTTCTCTTCTTTCTCAAGATTTTTAAGACTGAGAGCAGACTTTTCTCCAATTTCCATTTCACTATTTCTACGCCACCTGGATTTAACTTTCTCAGGCTTCATGGTGTTTTCTTTATTAAGCAGTTTCAATATATTTTCATTATTACTACAAAGAAAAAATATTATTTATCAAAAATAAGATAATGTATTACTTGAAAGAATATTTAAAAATTAATACTAAACAATTTTAAAGCTATTTATATCTGTGAGCAATATCTCCAATAACAGAAAGTAAAAATACAGAACCTACCTCTTAAAGTGACCACTTTGGAGCTTAAAAATTCTGATTACATTAATCAACTGATAATAATAACCGAAATGGACAAAATCAACTATATTTTTATTACATCAAGAGAAGAAAATAAAAACACTCACCTAAGGGCTATCTATAATTCATTTCAAAACATTTTTTTTTTAAATCTTCAATTGTTGCCTGTTAGTAATTAAATTTGTTGAACAATATTGCATAACATGTTACAAAATATCAAGAGCTTGATTCATTTTTGCAATCATTAGAATGTTTTCTTCAATATGCTCATCCTCATTGAAATCATTAACATTTGTTGCTTGGTCTTACTCATAAAAAACAACAGATTTTTCAAAATTCTACAAAGATGAGGTTGTGAAATTCTTAACTACACCACAACATTGTGTTGACTCATTTTAGAAAACCTTCATTCCTGTTATGAATTCCAATTGTGCCTTTAACACTCAAATCATTTTTTTAACCATTTTGATTTTGTAATCCAGTTGCAAGTAGCAGTAGTTTATGGCTGTTCAAATTTCAACCCATGCCTGGTAGCATAGCTGTCTTTTTAAAACAGTCAAGACCAGATAAATGAATGTGGACCTCATCCTATGGGGGAAATGATTATCAGAAATTCCTTTATTGTCAATTTTTGAGCTGGTTAAAAATGAAGGATCAGACAATTCTTTATTTCAAAACAGATAATATTAAACAATGTAGTGATTGCATTACACAAATATTTTTATGTACATTTGAATATGTAGATTAGAAACTAAAGAATTTTATAATATAAAGTAAATGATAACATGGACAAATAATAGCGGTTATCAGAAGGTTGTTTTACTATCATTTGAATAGTTGCAAAATATTCTTCTTCAGATTTAAAAGCAAAAATATTCATCCATTAAATAATATCCACCCATCCCATATTCATTAACATCCATCGGCAAAAATATTGATTTAATTCATAATTTTATTAGCAGCTCTCATTTTTACAGTTCAATCATACTAACATGAAAGAGGAATTCATCATACTTTTGCTTAAGCCTAACAGCAGAATTACAGGAGCAAGCTCAAAGGTAAACATAAGCATGGAAACACTGGCTTCACCAGAGAATATCTCTCAATAAACAAGCAAACAATATAACACTATCACATAAAAAATGATTACAAAATATATTCAAAAACAAATGACATGGCTAATATCAAAATTTTTACATAGTTAAGTAAGAATAAAAGCACACATTCATACATGATTCTAAAATTAATACTCATTTTAGAACATGAAACACAAAATTTTACTAAAATATATAGATAAAATAAAATTATGTTATGAATTGTTCTAAAGTTTTAGGAAATCTGACATGTTGCCCAGATTTAATTTGAAAAATAGTTTTGCTAATTTATTCATTTAGATGCAACACAGTTATTCCTGTTTTATCCTGTTGCCTAAGCACTTGAGGAACAGAAAGATTATCGTCATCATCAACCAAACAAAAGGCTGGTTTGATATGATCTGTTGACAGATTTTTTCTTTCCATTAATGAAAATTGTGAAATCTTTGCCACTTTGACTACATGAGGACCAGTGTAAAGTTGTTAGAATGGTGGCTGAACACTATCAATTCTCAGAAACACATGGGAAGCTTTTGAATGCAGTTGGAACAAATATAGAACTTTTATCATGAACAGAAATTGGCACAGATCTTAAAGATCTCATTTAATCATGCAGCAATGATGCATATGTTGGAGTGCATGTAGTGGAAATCTTGCCAGAAAAGGTCAGATGGCAAAGAGTTGTTCCATACACCAATTCGGTGCAAGTAGCTTTCATGTTATTCTTAACAGCTGAATGCATGCCAAGAAGTATGATTGGTATAATATCATCCTACCTTATAATTGCACTTGAGGTAGTGATGCATTCTTTTGACAAGTCCAATTATTGTTTCAGATAACAGGCATAATAATGAACTCTGTTCCAAGGAGATTATTAAGTTCTTTGAAAATATCAGATTCAAAGCTTCTATTGGGTCTGTCGTCATGAGAGCAGGGCAACCAAAACAAGATATTCAACCAGACAGGAGAAATCAACATGTTTCAGTCATGTTGGTTGTAGGGATTACTTTGATCCATCTAATAAAGTAGTAAATTATTGAAAGACAAATTTTACCATTAGATGGAGGAAAAGGACCTATGAAATTTATACATATATGGGAAAATCAGATATCGGGTAATCAATGAATTTGGCAGGATTGACAAGATTTTACCCACATTTTAATTTTCCTCTTGATATCTGACCACATGAAATGTTGAGAAATCATTTTTATAAGGGCAGAAACACCAGGATAAGAGAGACTATGCAAGTGTTTGAAAACCTGTCTGCAGTAATCCTAGGAGATAAAAAGACAAGAAACATTTGTGGGGGTAATACATATAAGTGTGATACTTTCTAGAGGAAAATATTGTTGTTTCAACAGTAAATATGACAAGTTTTATTGAAGAGTTGCTTGAGTTTATCCTCTACTTGATGTAATGCCCTTATAATTGAGAGAACTGGCTCAGGAAACTGAGCCACAATCAATCTGAAATAAAGCATCAGCTACCAAATTTTGTGTACCAGGAACATACCTGTAGAAAACTGTGAAATAAAATCCAAGTGTCTCAGCTGACATGGATTGTATTTGTCAGTTATCTGTTGAAAAGGTAAATAAATTTGTAATCAGTAAATCACAAATTCTTTTTCTTCCAATATGTGTCTAAATTGTTTCATCATTGTATAAATGGCTAAAAGTTCTCTACATACATAAGTCATTTATTTTGGGAAGAAGTCAGTTTCATTGAAAAAAAAATGCCAGTAAATGCCAAAAATTATCATTGTACTGTGTTAATATACCACCAACAGCAAAATCTAAAACATCAATCCAAATGCTTAGTGATGTATTTGCTTTTGGGTGATGAAATGAAATAACCTGTGCAAGGTTTTTCTTAATCTGTTCAAAAGCTGTAATGGCCCCATTTGTCCATGAAAGAACTTCAAGTTTGCTTTGAATGCTTTTCACTCTTTATACCTTCTAGAAATTCTACTAAGGGAGTAAGTATATGGGCAGCTTGTCTAATGAAATGTCTGCAGTAGTTTAACATGCAAAGAAAATGAAGTAATGTGTGATAATGAATGGTTGAAGAAATTTTTAAATAGTACCTATATTTGGTAAAGGTTTTATTCTAGCATTACATATTTGAAATCCTAAAAATTCCAAAGTGGGTACTCCTAATACACAATTGAAAAGATTTATAGACTATCTATACTGATCCAAATGCTCAAAAAGTAATTGCAGATGTTGTACTTCCTCCGAGGATGATACACCAAAATGTCATCAATGAAGGCATAAACAAAATTTAAATCTCTCAGACTTCATCAACAAAACATTGAAAAGTAAAGGCGACATTGCAAGGTTCACACTGCACTCCAGTACTTTCATACAGCTCAAATGGAGTGGTTATGGATGTTTTACGAATATCATCTTTGTGAATAGGTATCTGATGATAAGCATTAATTAAATCAATATGTGAAAAAATGTTTAACCATGTAACAAAATCTAAAACATAAGGAGTAGAATATTTATCTTTTTTAGTTTGGGCATTCAAGCCTTGATAATCCCCAACGGGTCTAAAATATTACTATCTCTCTTAAGTACGATATGTAAAGGAGATGTATAGTAGCTTTTAGAAGGTCTCGTGTGGCCAAATCAAGCATATGCTGAAATTCTGATTTGGTTGCTTTTAATCGATCAGGAAGCTTGGCAAAAACAGGTAGACCAGAAATTTTGATGTAATGTTTTACATTATGTTTGATTTCCTTAAAAAAGGGAGGAGGTTTAATAATTTCAGGAGACTCTCTTAAAACATCATAAAAAATACTTCCACTTAAAATAAGTTTAATAAAATGAATTTCAGATAAAATAAGATGGTCACATCATCTACTATTTTTCTGTTGTGAAGATCAGGGGAACTATTGAAATAATATTTTTAAAAAATCAGCTCCTACTATAGTCATTAAAACAGTAATTAGAAAAAGATAGCGAAATACCCTACTCAAATTCAAGACTAGCGTCAAAAGTTTCTTACCATATACATTGATAGATGTATTCGCGGCCGACAGTTGCTGTATACTATTCCCTCTTTTACTCGGCAATTGATGCAGGGAGTACACTAACATCAGATACTGTATAGATGAGAAAAGAAATATTTTAGGATCTGTCCATGATAAATAGGCAACGCGAAACATAAGGCAGGGAGAAGGTGGTCACTTTTATTCCTCTCTGGATGAGTTTTTTGAAAAATTGCAAGCAGGAATGCATTTCCTGGCCATCTCCTGAAATTTTCTACGGTACCAACATACATTTTACTCCCTAAGATGGGAAGATGAACGGTTGTGTGGATGAGAATAATTCCTGTAATCTTCCTTCTCAGCAGTTAGTTTATTAGCAGTTCTTTTTCCACAATTCAATCGTACTGGCATAAAAGGAATTCGTTATATACTTCAGTTTCGCCTCGCGGCTGAATTGCTGGTGCAAGCTCAATGGTAACCACGCGTGTGAACAGATAGGCTTCACCACAATAGCATTAACTGCGATCACATTAAGCAGCGTCCACTGTAATATAAAAGTAATATGTCGTAAAAAAATGCACCATTAAAAATTAAGTATAAATTAAAACAAATATGGAACAATGGTCAGCTCATAGAATATTTTACACAGCAGTCAAAATAATAAAAAATATAACTATAAAATAAAATTTTAAAATACAAGTATTCATTACTGGCAATATTTTAACTTAAAAAAAAGTTTTTAAAGTTTTTCAACAATTCGCATAAATGACGAATTAAATGTTATTTTAACAAACAACGATATGACCAAGCAATTCAGAAATCATGGATTTCAATATTGCTCCTACAGGTGTAACCAATCAATTGGGATGCAAAAGTATCTGCAGTGATTAATACCATAATCAAAATAATGAATTCAAAAAGGGAAGGAGCAAAAAAAAATGTACTTTATGTTGTAAGATCACACATGCTCAAGATGGGTGAAGAGTTAAATCTCATACATTTTTAAAATATTAACTTTCAATAATTTATATCAATAAAAATATCGTTTTTGTATACTTCCAGCTTAAAAACCTAACAGAAAATGAACAATGGCAAAACCCAGAAATGAATTATCGCTCCTTTGAGAATTAAATTTTTTCACCCCATTTAATACACAGTGTGCAAAAAAAATTCTATACGGAAGACAAAATGAAAATAAGTTAGCATAATTTCTAATGTTTGCTTTTTCTCTTTGTAAATTACTTATATATGGTTAATATTACTCTTTAACAGGGAGATTCCTAATAAATTTCTCTTTTTACAAAACGCATCATGTCCTTTTGCAGTCTTTAAGATAAAAGACGAAGTGTCATGCAAAAAAGTTCCTGTACGCAATATGAAAATTCTTCCGTTTCACAACTCACCCGCAGTAAATATTCGAGGTTTGTCAGAGTGAAGAACGCAACAAAATAAGTTATTTTATATCAATTTTTAGCTGATCGTCTTAAAATGGAGATTCCGAAAGCCATTCGAGAAAGTCGAGAGAGTCAGTTGCGAAAAGATGGATTATCTACGAAAAGAATTAGTGAAATCACTAACAAAACAAAGTCTACAGTGTAGTATATTATTGAAAGATACTGCGAGCTGTAAACATTTGTGAATATAGATAGATCCAGAAGACCTCCAAAGTTAAATCGCTTGAATAAAAGAAATATTATCCGTAAAGTGCAAGATAATCCCTTGATTAGTGCATCTCAACTGACAAATGATTTAATGATTGATTACAACATTAAAGTCAGACTTCAAATGGTGAGAAATGCCATTAAAAAAGAAGGTTATAATAGACGTGCGACCCGTGTAAAAAGCCTTTTATAATTTCCTACAACAGAGAAAAAAAAAAGTGCATTGAGTTTGCAAAAAAGCATATCAGCAAGCCGCTATCTTTTGGGAATCGGTTCTTTTTAGTGTTGAATCAATATTTAGTATCTATAGGTCAAATGATTGAGTTATGGTCAGGAGGAAACCAAGGCAACAGATGTTAAGAATTTTTGTGGAACTGTGAAGTATGGTGGTGACGGGATCATGGAGTGGGGGTGTATGAATGTTGTTAGTCTCGAAAATTCATATTTTATAGAAGGAAATATGGATAGGCACATGTTCTTGACATTCCAAAACAAAACGTTTTAACCAGTGCAGAAAAGCTGTCTGTGGGAACTGGCTTTATTTTTAAACAGGACAATGATCCTAAGCAACCTCCAAGATTTGTCAAGAGTGGTGTCTCTATCGTGTTAAACAGCTCAAAGCCCTCCCCAGTCTCCCCATTTAAACCCTATAGAACATTTAAAGGAAGAAATCAGTCGTGAGCTAAAAAAAATATATATATATAACACAAAAAACAGGGCTGAATTCAAAAGAACCCATTCAGAACATTTGAAGCAATATTTCTCCAGAAACTAAAAACCTTGTAGGAATTATGCCACAACACTTGAGAGAAGTGATAAAGGCCAAAGAAGGGCCTATCGTACTTTAAATGTAAGTTGGTCAGCATAAAAAAGACCTTTCATGTACAATGTAAATACCGTGTGGAAACTTTTTTGCACCTTATTAATAGCATTTTTTTTCTTTCTTTCAATTTATGTAATTAATTTTCTCCATATTTTTTTCCTTCATAATTTTCATAAATAATAAATGAAACTGTGTTAAACCGATTTTCAAATTTTCAATACAAAGTATTTTGTGGCTTTGTTAGTAAAAAACCTTCATTAACTGCATATGGAAACTATTTTTATGCACTGTACCTTTAAACTAAAGGACAATTAGGAATGAAGATTAACAGCATAACTTTGAAGTGTAAAATTTTTCAAATTACTTAGACACTTGTTATATCATGCTGTGTTTCAATACAATGTACTTCTTTTAAAATGTCAGAAAAATTGTTCAAATATTTTTTTTTTAAGTAAATCAAACTTCTGATCATAAAAATTATATTTCAGTAAGCACCATTAGAAAAAAAAATAATTAGAACTATTATTAACATATAAGTTTGATTACAGAAATATGTGTTATAATGAAATTCACAAAGTTATACAAGAAAGTATCCAATTTTACACAAATATAATCAAAGAGTGCCAGTCATAATTTCTGCATACTTTCATAAACATTGAAGCTAATATATTTAAAATGTTTTCTCTGCAAGTTGTTTGAGAAAAATGTTACTAAAACACTTTCATTACATATTTAAAATTACTTTATTACAATACAGTTAGGTGCATTGTTTAAAATTCCTTTAAAAGGTAGATTTCTTTTCATTTATTATTTTCAAATTCCTTTCTATCTTCAGCCAAAAAAAAAAAATAATAATAATAATTAAATTTAGAAACAAGAACAAATAACGATTTTATCACATAATTCAGAAGTTATTACAAAATAAATAAAATAAAGGTAACAAACATTATAAAAACAATATATAAATATAGGTTTGTTACTAAGTTGTATCAGTTAGCAAGATTTCTGCATTTTTCATGTATTTGAAAATATTAAGTATTGTTTGCAATTATTCTTTCAATTAAATGCAGAAAATAATGTTTTATGATAAAAAGTATGAATTTATTATTTGATTTTCAATTATATTGGAGGAAAAAATCATCTTCTTTTCTGAATTAGTGTTGGAATAAAGATCTTACGAGATCTGCAGTGTTCAAACCAATGTGCCTCAGTACCTGCTGCATTTGTTTCAATGACAAAGGAAATGCTAAAAGGCTGTCGTGGCTGGAATTGGACTACTGGCTAAATATCTTGGATGGACTTATCTGGCTAGAAAGGAGTCCATGTGGAAATGTACTGCTTTTTTAATAAAAACTTTTTGAAAAATGTTATATAATGTTACAATTTTTTAATACTTTTTAACTTTCTATTAAGTACAATACTTTCCCAAATTAGAGATATTTTATTCAAACACCCAGCAGATATCAGCTACTTGGCAGAAAAACAGGATTAAATACAAGCTTCATTGCTATACTGTATATGATCGAAGATCTTACAAAAATATTGAGAGAACAGAAAATCAAAGAAAATAACTTATTGTGGCTTTGATTTCGCTGATATTTACCAAGTTACAGGCAATGCTGTATGGGCTTTACTGGTCACATAAATATAATTAAATATATGCAAAAAATACTATTTTAAACACTTGCACAATAATGATAGTGCATGTTGATAAGTGAACTATACTTCAAAGTAGAGAAATTATCGAGTTGGCGATGAAAACTAGCAAAATCAGTCCCGCTTTTGATATTGAAGGCTCTACCAAAAATTTACTTTTTTATATCTCTTGAAATAGGGAGGAAGGGAATAGATTTATAACGATTATGTATCCAGGTGTCATAAGCATTCATGTGAAGCCGACATTTTCGAAATCGGTGCAGTGATTGTAAATGCAGAACTTTGTCATCCCTATACTCTCCCATAGATAATGTAAGTACAAAGTCAAACTATCTTCAAGAATTCTAAGGAACAGACATTCGCTAAAGATGCATGCAGGAAAAAAAAATTATCAAAATTGAATTAACAGTTGGAGTTGCATGACTGGTTGATTGGCTATCCTTTTTATTTTAAATATATAAATAGCTTTTCACCATTCACTAAACTTTGTTGTAAGGAAAAGTTTCTGGCTTGTTCATCATGTCGAGTTAATAAATAGCTCTGCATTCAATTTCAGCAATTTCTTTTCCTAAAAGAGATTTCCTTTCTTGAAAAGAAATCAAGAAATCAGATTTGTTTCTTTACATCATTGGCAGTAACATCTTAAGTCGACTATTTCTTCAAAAATCAACTATTCAGTGTGTTCACTATTGAAAGTAACACAGTGAATTAAATATACATTTTCTTGGTATAATGTAAAAAATCTGAAACTACTAAACAAAAATAACTCATAATAAAAATACCTAAATAATTCACTAATGACAATGTTGAAACATAATAAACAAATGTTCCATAAAGAAGCAACCAGCTGCAGAAAAGAAATAAGAAACAACAATCACTTAAGAACAACATCACATAATTTCCAAAAATATGTAACATTATTCCTGGAAATTCTCCACCACCACCTAGACAAGTAAAAGACGAAAGAAAAGTCAATATCAATGAAATGGGTGGACTAATGAAATGGAATTACTTTTTTTTCAATGCCCTTAGAGCTCACTATGACTCCACCAACAATTCAGCACTTGCTGTTGAGAGTTAAAAGATCAAACACAGCAACATAAATGCACTCATATAATTAGACAGATTGAAAAAAATTCTGTTGTTTATTATTTTTAATTTTCAAAAAGAAAAATATATACATGACAAAAAATAGGCACTTTTAAGGGCTTTAAATGACACTACGCAGCCTGATAAAGAAGCTAGAAGCTATCTCAAAATTTTGGACATTTATGTTTTTATACTTATTTGTGAAAAAAGAACATGGAAACTGTCAATTTCTTATTTTAAATACTGGAATATAAAGAGAATAGTACATGGACAACATTTTGTTGAAGTAACAAGAGCTTTTGCATGGATTTGCTCTCCAAAAAAATGGTCATTTTCAACTAGAATGGGGAAATCGAAAAGTTGGGAATTGCACTCTTTTTGAATTTAGATCTCCAATGTATATCAAATGGCATCGTATATGAATTAGCATATATATTAATTTTAAAAATACAGTAAAAACATGGTTAAATGGAGTCTGAGTTATTCTGTGTCAGAAATCACATATATTGTACTGCAAGAAAACTCCCGGATACAAAGATAAAGAAGTGTGAATAATTTGTAAGGTGGAAGAATGATTGTTGTAAATATTTGGAAGAAATCACAGACCAAGAAATTGCATAAGCAGTATAGAAGTGAAATGCAGGCTTGATTGAGGAGCATGAAGCAGATGACAGAGTGACAAATGATGATATTTTTAGAGTAACATAGGTAATTAAGAGTTTGTTATGTCTTGATGACTACAGTATTTAAATACCCTGCTTTTTTTAATGTGAAAATTTAAACTAACCATTGCAAGTTACTGTATAAAAATAATTCTTTTAAAACAAAAGACAAAACGCTCAGCATGTGCTGTTATTTCAGGCTGCACTAAGATATAATGAATAATATCGAGAGTCAATGCCAGCAAACGTCCTTCTAATGAAAAACTGATAGCATACTGTTGTTCCAAAATGTCGGCAGAGATGCAAGAAATGAACAAAACTTGCAGAGTTTTTTAAAAAGTAAATCATATGATATAAACTATTACTGAGTATATATTGATTTACCTAATATAATCATAAAAATACAATATCTTTAATAAAGAATATAAATGTAGATTAGAAAGAGAATCTTGAATTCATTTTACACTCCCAACATTTCAGAACTGTACATTGTAATTAGATGAGAAATAGTAATATATGTCCATGGCTTAATTGAAAAAAATCGTTATTTAAAACAGTAACTAAAGACGGAGGGATAGTTAATTGAGGTTGTACCATTTGTGGAAAATCCAGTAAAATTAAATTGCACAAAATAAGTTACTCAGATATTATTTTATGTGCTTTGATGTGATTTATATTATGTGCTTTTATATCATAAGGTTTGCTGAATTCATTTGTGTTAATTTATATAGTTAACAACTTACTAAATTTCAATTCTCTTGCTTTTACTGATTATTAATTTGAAATTTCTAAGAATCTCTTTAATAAAAAGAGATTTATTTTAAAGTAAAATTCTTAGATGCATAAATTTTAAGAATTATATTAAATTTAAAACAAATAAAATAAAATCTTCAATGAGTAAAAAATACGTAATTCAACCAATAAAAACATGGCATCAAAGTTACTCAATTTTACATGTTTTAAAATATACATTGGAAGTATTAAATAAGAAAAATTATCAAATTAAAAAAAAGTAAAGCTTTACAATACTCAAAATATAATTCGATTATTAATCATAGAAGTGGAAAGTGCCTTGTTTGCAAGCATTATTCAACATCTGTCAAGCAAATCCAAATACTAAACTATAATATGATAGAAAAGCCACTTTCTTCTGAAGCAAGTACAACATGAAAATTTAGTTCCTTTAAAAAGATGTCCTTTCACAAAATATACTGCATTATTTCAAAATAATGAATTTTCTTGAATAAGCCTTTTGTTTTGGGTGTGTAATGTAACTGTCTCCACATATTATATTCAAGGTCATGACTTACAAACAATTTCTATCTCTTGCTGTGCTGAGAAAAATTCTTCTGTTAGGTAAGCCCTTAATAAAAATGAAACATCAATCTTTATTATGAAGTTGGTGATGAGCAATAAAATGTGTAGAAGAATCTGATCTTAAAATTATTAATAAAATAAAATATTGGTGAAAATTTACTATATTAATAATTTCAGTCAGATAAATCACATTAGAAGCTTTTATTTACAGTAGATCTAGCATGCATCAACACAGAAGCTTAGTAATGATAAAATGAAGATGACCATACATATATAAACTTCCAACAGGACTGAAAAACAGCCAATAATGATTTGTAATTAGCTACATAATAAAATTGCCTATTATTAATTGACCTTAGAAAATCAATCATCTTTATTTTATATGATTCTAAGATACTGGAACATTACTCTCCTTTGATTTCTTAAAAACTAACACAATTTTTCAGAGAAGTTTGTAGTTGTACCATTAGATGCATTTGTTTCAATTAAATAGTTCATAAGAAGGAGGACTTCGTTGCAAAAATATATTTTAAAAAATCAGTTCAAAAGTGGATTACATGAATTCAAAAATCTACCATCAGTGAAAAGTTTAATAGTGTCACCAGTACATGTGAAACATGTCAAAGGTACAGTAGCAATTTAATTTTAGAATTCACAGCTTGTTTTGCAGAAAGAAAATTGATCTAACATGATACCACAGATAACAAAACTTGTAGTTAGATAAAATGTAAAGTTGCATGAATTCAGTGCTCAGACCCTAAATAATACTTTAAATGTTTAGCCAGATATTTTTTTATAAACTTCAACTCCATTAGCTAATCAATTTTTTATAAATTGCAAAAAAAAAAACCCCTTAAAACAAAAAAGAAACAAAATGGCATAAAGCAATAAAATTTATAGTATTTTGAAATGACATAAAAATGTTTTCAGTTAATCATTTTTTGAAAAATGTGTGTTGTGTATTACAATTCCATGGACTAACGCATAAAATACTTTGTTCTGACAAATTGAGAGTAAAAAAGCATCCACAACAAAATAAAAATGCACACAGATTGCTGAAGAAAAATTCCTTTTTTATATTAAATAGATTAGCATTAAAAAATTATGAAAACTCATAAAATAAAATACTAAAAGGCTTAAATTGCAATAACATAGAAATAAATAATTAAAATATATATATCTAATACAAACATCAAATAGAATACTTTTGAATATACAGATAACATTCTTTAAAACTTATAAAATAAATTTTGAAATATTACCTACTGAAAGAATCACAATTGTTGATGAATTTAGCACCTTTAAAGGAGATCTATTTGATTTTATTTGAATTTCAAATGTATATTTAACAAAGTGGATGCTACATTAACACACTCCCAAAGTAGAATTTTTGAAGATATTTTCAAAATCAAATACTTTGAAATTTTTAAAAACATTACAGTGATTAATATTACGAGACAGATAATCACTAAATATGATCATGAAAACTAATTATTTGTCAGAAAGACATACCAAGTGACAATAATGGAAAGGTTTGAATTAAATATCTGAATTTTAAGCTTAATTCTAAATATTTAAAGATCAAAAAACTTTATCTTATGAAAAATAACACATATTAGTACTAACACAATATTATGAGGAATCTTAAAAAATGCACAAGCTATAACTGGAAAAGTTATATAAAATACATCTATGTGGAGTGGTTTTAAGTAAATTAGCAAAGAAGAGCTTTAAAAAAAAACTGATAAAACACAAGGCAAAGTGAAAATCAATGCTCTAAAACAGTTCTGAAATTAATTTCTAAATTTAGGAAATTTTCAACCAACATAACAAACAGAACTCAATTCATTCATGCATTTTACTACTAAAGATTCATAATATGAGAATAGAATTTTTAAAACCTAAAAAAACCAATACTGTTTCAAGAATAATAATATCAGAAGAACATTAACGGCCCTTAACACTCAAAAATTTTGATTTAATAAATGAAAACTCAAAGAAACGGGCTTTTAATGTGGATAATTTGTTATTTTTTATATGCAACAGAATATTTGAACTGTCTAAAATATTTTATTCTTAAAATTTCACTGTCAAGTTTCGAGGTGAATAAGAAAAAAAGTAAATGTCAGTTCTTCAGCATAGAGAAATTGAGCACAAGCTTGCTTCAGATTGTTAATAGCATTGCTATATAGAATATTAATGATTATCTTAGCATATAAGGAATAGATATATAAAGGATAAAGGAAGTTGCACTGACCTAAATATATTCCAAATCAGATTTTCTAATTTCTACATATATAAAATATCAGTCCTCTTATAGAAAGAGAAACAAAGAAAAGAAAAAAGTTTTGTAACACACAAGTGTACTTAATTACTAAAACCATATAATGGATTCACTCTAAAGTTAGAATTAAATACTGTGAAATGTTTAAGCCTGGTGATTTAAAAAATAGCATGACTTATTCGGCTTATATTATATAATTTCTTTATAAAGCAGGTGTATAATTTTAATCAGTCTTCATAATATCAAAGACATCAGTGAAAACCACTTAAATTAAATAAATGGTAAATATTATCATGAAGATATTAGGCAAAGATTACTATGATTAAAAAAGTTAACTTATTTAAATATATTTTAAAATGTTAATATTAAGGATAAACAATCAATAAAATGGACCAGCATTCTGAGCAAAAAAAAAAAAAAAATCTTCATACATAACAAGCGTAAAAAATTTAAGTACTTGTTGTAAAATGGACTCCATATGTTAAAAAATTATAAATAGAATTTTTTTTTAGAAAATTAGATATAAATTAGTAATACATCCCCAAAATATATGTTAGGCAACAATTTTGATTTAATGAGAATGAACTACTTACACTTCAAGCAGGATCCCCAAAATATGATTAATTACTTAAATAAAAGACTCAATTCATTAGTAAGGAAGATGAATAACGTCCATTTGATATAATTAAAAAAAATTTACACTCAAATATAATTTTAAATAAAAAAACTATTGTAAAATGAAAATCATTCCTTAACACATTTTCTATGAATATGAATTTGCGGCATGCGGTAAAATTATCAACAAAATCAAAATATTGAAATCAAATTAAGTAACTTACTAACAACAATCAGATTCATTAGCCATACAGCTCATATCTTACAACATCATGTTGATAAAAAAAATACATGGCTAACTATTCAACATCTTGCATCGTCGATATGTTGAAATCAAGAATCTGGAGATCAAAAATTTGTTTATTTGCCTCATAGCAAAATCAACATCTCTGACCATAAGCGTATTTCATTATATTTTGTACGGCTCGTTGCCATTACAGATGGAAGTTGTCCCATGTTCAGACAGTGATGCACCCTTTCATTATAACACTAATTTAATGTTAATTAATTGAATTGAAGAATTTGGAGAGAATATTCAAAATGTTTTAATTCCTCTCCTGCAGAAGCAATTTCAGAATCCATCGTATTAAAAAAATAAAATTATTTTACGTAATTATTTTTATTTAAGCAAGGGCATATCAGAATTTTAGTTAACACAAAAGTTAAATTGTTCAGTTTCTTGATTATCTGCATTTTGATAATATACTTGCTAATTAATCACAAAAATGCACTTTTAATCTATTGGGATATTAAGGCTTAGTGACAAGTATATTCGACATCATTTGCAAAAGGCAGGGATAAATCGAGGTATCATAAGTTTGTGATATATGAATATGCAAAATAATAGGAAAACAATGGAAGTATTGAGATACATTCTGCAAAGTTATATTATATTTTTTAATGCAAAATTTGTTCTTTCGTTGATTCAGCTCTAAAATATTAATGTGCCATGGGGGTAGTCCAGATTCGAAATCAAATTTGTCCTTCCCATATTTTGTTTCTACATTGGTCATAATTCCCATAAAATGAAATAAATATAAAAAAAATGAATATGAATTCAATATGAAATATCTATGAAGAAAAAAAGCTTTCCCCATTAGCTCAGAAATATTTTATAATAATTGAATAATATTATGATTATCAGGGTATAATAAATACCCAAGTAGCACACAATACAGCATAATATTGTAAAATTTGGTAAAACAGTATTGTATAATCTTGTTTTCCAGAATTAGAGTAGTGTAAAAATGTAAGACTTTCGTTAATCAGTATTGGGTTCCGCCAACTCGATGTTAACTAAATGAATTCCGAAAGCTATAAATATTCTTAAAATTAATTATTATTACGTACTTGAATATGAAAAAAAAAAAAAAAAAACTTTCATTTTTTAGCACAACACCCAATTATTTTTTAATCCATAATTGCTACATTTCTGTGTCCCATTCACTTCCAGTTTCGAATCTGATTGAGATCATTTAGTTTGCGAGGAGCATCATATCGACTTGGGCAGAGAAAGCTTGAAGGACGGTTCTCGATTAAGGTCATTGAATATTAGACTCGATATGAGATATATTTCTGTTTCTAATTTTCGATTGTCCTTTTAATATTATAGTTATACGAAAATTTCGAGTTAAAAATTTGATTTCCAGTCAAAGAGGAAGCAAACTTACCATAAATTATGGAAGTTAAGTACAGGTGTTATAACTTTCAAATTTATGGGAAATAAAATCTATATTATTTTATCGAAATTATCTACCTCTTCTTAGTTCATGAAGATTAAAATTTAAATATTACAAAAAAGATAAAATTTTCTATAAAAAATATAAAGTTTTCTGTAAAATAATGGCGCTCATCAAAGTTTTTGATATTTTTTTAAACATAATAATTTTGTCATGTTTCATTTATGGTGAAAGTTGGATGAAGAATCTTTCAAAAACCACTTTTTAATATGTATTTAATTATCTTTATTTTACTTAATTAATATCCATTATTTACTTTTCTTTCATTTTCAAACATAAATTAATTTTATTTTAGAAAAATTAAACAATCAAAAACAAGATATAAAAAACATATCTATATTGTCTTATCATTTAAAGTAAAAGCTTAAAAATGAAGAATAAATAATAATATCGAATTGCTAAATATATAATTCGTAGTAGTATCATATTAACATTGATCAACGTAGATAAATATGAAATTTATTGTATGGATTTCACAATATTGAAAAACCTGTTAATGCAGAATTTTCTATTTTCCTTGCACATTTTAGCATTTAGCACATTTCCTTGCACATATGGTATTGTACAGTACTATACAATATTCGTCTTTTAATGAAAAATTAATGCAGTTAGGGATGACGAATATTTTACGAGCGGTTATTACGTAACCAATATCAAAAAGTCACAAATACAAGTGATCAATACTTTTCAAAGAGGGGTGTGATTCAAATCCTTGATACGATCTTACTGGTGATATTTCGATTACAGGTTTGAATCTCGATAGAAAGTAACAATCGATTCGATATCACTGAAATTTGCCGGAGCGGTGACTTCACTGGAAAGTAAAATCGATACGATCTGTCCAATGGAAGCTCTCGAAAGAAATCTGTGAATGGATTGAAAAGTGAACGGACCGGTTATTGAAATTATCGTATCATTGAATTGCATATCACTGAAATTTATCGCAGCGGTGATTTCACCAGCAAGTGCGAAGTCACCGCTCCACTTTACTGGAGTGACTTCCGATATTCGCATATGATGATGCACTATTCCATACAGATCATTTTTAATTGCTCGTGACATGATTGACTTTGATTACATATATTCTGTTTACTGCTGGCGCCATCTATTGGTAGAATATAGAACTAAAGTAAACATTTTAAAGAAATGACATATATTTTTAATTCACCTGTTCCAGAAAATGGTTCGCTCAAATAAAGAAGTTAAATAAATAGTTTTGAGAAAAAAAAATTAAGAAGTAAGTTGAAACCGATAAATTAATTCAATCATACATTATTTAAATTAGTAAATTAGGTATTAATTACAATTAATAAATTTTATATTTAATATTAAGTAATAATTTTTTATTAATAATATGATTGAAGTAACACATATTTGGAACACATATTTAAAAATAACAATAGCAATATTATTTGTTATTCAAAAAATCACGGATTATGCATCTCTAAATGCAGTTAATATTTTGGAATAGAAAATCAAGTTAAACGAAATATTAATCAATAATTAATATTTTGTGCCCAACTTTTACTTTATGAAGGTTCATAAAAATTTAAATGCCTTTCGAATATTGCTACCAATTGTATAAGATTGTTTATATAGCTATCAGCATTTTAGATATTCACAATATTGTTTAATATTTCTCACACATTATATTCAATATTGTGGTGCTACTCGGGTATCTTTCCTTGCAACTGGTTTTGCATACTGAGTTCAGAGCACATTCCCAAAATATTTCATCATACCCAGTAAAAGTTCGAAATTTCATTGCTTTATTTCAGTGGAGTCATTTCATGTGACGTAAAAGTCACATGTCATGAGCTATCCAGACACGTTAATAATCCAGAAAGCATTATTACTAGTTTTCTAATTACATTTGCAGATTTGTGATGGATTCAAAGTGAATTTATATCAAAAAACTTTTCTATTTTTAAAAATGAAATGTCAATAGTTTATTGTATTTAAACTGAAATTGACTGTTATCATAATATCCTGTTATACCATTGTGCACCTCAGTGATTTCTGTTTTAATAAATACAGGTCTTTTCATTGAAAATTAATTTCCATATCAGCATTTATTATATAATTTTTATTCCCAACTTCATTGCTACATGTATGTTTCACTTTTTTTTTCTTCTATTTTTTTAACAAATTAATTTTGAATTATAAAATTCTGTAAAAGCATAAAAGTGTTTCTTCTAACTCATCTTTATATCCTATTTAACTTCTCTCTCTCTCTCTCTCTATATATATATATATATATATATATATATATCATGACCTTATTCTTATTTATTAAATTTACTCTTTTGTATGTTTTATTTTATGATATTCATTGAATGTAATTTTTATCAATGTAACTTTAACATTTAAAAAAAATTTCATAAATGTTCTGCTTTAAAAGTATATTGCTCAAAATAATGTTTTTATTCGTGATAAAAAAAAAACTGTTGTTTAGTATTTAGAATGTTTCTGTTGAATAAAATTGATTTCATCATTTACATTGACATTTTTGTCATACTGTGTTTATATTTTTTCTAAGTGTCTAGAAAAATAAATGATAAATAGTTTTTTTTTGAATTAGTGAGTACATTGAAAGATCCATTTGATCACGTTTTTTCAAATAATTATATATATATATATTTCAAATAATTATATATATATAAAATTACAGTTTCATATTTTTTATTTACACATTATATATATATATTATATATATATATAATGTGTAAATAAAAAATATGAAACTGTAATTTTGTTTGTTTTCCTTTAATGATCTCTACAAATTAAAATGAAATAACTGAATTTCATGTTCTTTCCTCTGAGCAAACTGAAAACCTCAAAGTCTCAATATTAATAAAAATCATTACATAAGAAAAAAAATGTAATAATTTTATTAGTAAGCTTTAAAATATTAACTTATCTAAGAGTAATAATTTGTTTTTGTTGTTGAAAAGAACTCTATTTATAAGATTCAGCATTCAATAATATTTGAATAATATGTAAAAAAAAACATACGTAATTTTTCAAAAACACTGCCATAGTCATTTGTCAAAATGTGTCCTTTGGATAAAAAAAAGGGGGGAGGAAAGAATAAAGCAGCACCAAACGAATTAAAAAGCTACGTTAATTAATTATGCAAAAACAATAATTCCATTGAAAATATTAATTAAAATTTTAATATAAGAAATAAAATTATATAACTACGAAAATTTGTTGAAAATAATTCAAAATAATATCTTAAAAAAAAAACAGAAGTTTTTAATAATTGATCGGCTAGCGTAACATTTACTAAACAATGGTTTCATCAACGTTATCAGCAGACATCCCGACGTGCGCAGAACGGTTTGTTTGGTACCTGACACGTGACCGTGAATTGACCCCATTCCGTTCAGCCGTTCTGACGTTATTGACGAAAAAACAGAGGTAAACAAAGAAATGTATCGCCTATGCATATCACAGCTCTTGCTATTTGCACATGAGCAGTTTGAGGTTTTCGCGCATGCGTGGAATAATTTAAATCGCAATTATAAACTCTTTTTTTTTTTCATATGACTTTAATGTGCTAAACGTTCCCCAATAAATGCTCTAGAAAATGGTATAAATATCTCCAAAATCCGTTAAATATTTCTCGAGGTTTTGTGGTTCAAACATACAGACGCTTTCAGGAGACTTCATTTTATACTATGTATAGATAGACACTTAATTTATTAATTTAAGTAAATTATGATCAACTGAATTTTTAATTTTATTCCAAGCCGTTTATTTAATTTATATATTTGAGTAATTTACTTTAAAAATTTGAAATTAAAAAAAAGATGTCATTTCTTTTAAGTTTTCGCTTTAGTTCTATATTCTATCAATGGATGGTGGCTGCGAATAAATGCCAGTAGAAGACTATTTAATGGGCAACTTGAAATGAAATCACTGATATTGGATCCTATTTTTTCAAAAAGTTATAATACTTCAATTTTAGCGACTTCACTCTCACAAACATTTTTCTGTGAATGATCCAAATTACAATGATACGCGGTTTCGAAGGATTACAACGATTCTGCAATTCGGTGAATAACCCTTCCCTTCACTTTTCAACCCATTCACACATTTCTACTTTCCTTTTGTGGCAGGAATTAAGGGGAGGGAATTATATATGCCCTGAAATGAAGAGTATTTCCCGGTCTATCGTTTCCTTTCATCCTCAGGGAGTGAGCCATCGCCCATGTCCGTAACGTTAATGGGTTATCTCGCCCCTCCGTTATAAGCATGTTGCTCTTTTGCACTTTTATCTTTATCTGAACGAAAGGAGAGGCTTTGCATCCCAATTTTATTTTATTTTCCCCCCTAAAATGGTAATTCACTGATTTTAGAGGAGTACAAATATATTAAACATTATGACACTGAATGAAATATATGAAATTTTCAGCTATATTTGGACTATTAAGCAAAATTTCACCAATTTTATAATTAATTATATAGATTATACGAATAAAAAGATGCAATGCGATTATTTTGGAATGTGAAAATTACTAAATTTAATAAATTTCTAAAGGATTACTGAAACTATAAATTTAGTTTTTAAAAATAAACTTGGACATTGCAATGTTAATTGCATTTTACTTTTATATTTCTAGAAAATCATTTTTTTATAAACAAGATAGTGATTTATTTATAATATTTTAAGCTCAAGTTTAAAGCTGTTTTGTCTCTTGATTTAATATTTGATGTAAAATCACATACAGACCTTTTAATGTAAACTGCTACCAAAAACAGAATTTTACAATAAAAAATTGAGATAATGTATAATGCACAAAGAAGGAATTTTCAAGGTTTAAAATGCAACATACTCATTGAATAATACCAATGCGCAATTAAATAAACATATATTTAGAAAATATTTTTGATTGTTTTTATATATTTATTATTGTAAAAATATTTTTGGCTTCCGCAGGTTTTAAGATCCATGCTCAGATTCATTCTATTGTTTGAGCATTATTGTTCAAACTTTTTTCAATGCTTAAAAAAATTTCTAAAGCGAATACTCAGATTGTGAGCCAATGTTATGAACAACAACAACAACAAAAATGCCTGAAATCGATATACTATGGAGTTAAAGAAAGACCAAAACTCTGTATTTAGAAAAAGAAAAGATAACCGAATATATCCATTGGCATATATTCGGTTGTACAAGCCATACAACAGTATGGCCTTTAGGCTACTACGATAAAATATTTAATGCTTTTAAACTTATTAAGTGAAATAAAATGTTAATCTGCCTTCTTGTGTCTGTGCATTTCCTGTTTTAATATGTGGGTATTTGTTTTAAATAATCTTTCTGGTGTGCATTAAAGTGTTTGGAAATATTTGAGAAAGCATTCAGTAAAAAAATTTGAATAATGAATTTCTCAATTTAAAATTTGAGAATGGTATTATACAATAAATGAAAAATGTAATATGTCATTAATATTGCTAAATGGAATACAGTTTCTTACCAAATAAAAAAAAATTCTAGTGTTAATTCAAATGCCTTTTCAAACACATTTTTCAAGAATACTTTATTAAGATTCTTTTTTGCATAAAATAGTATAATCTAGAACATCTTGTACTTTAGTCTTCTAAGTCTAATCTAGAACATCTTGTACTTTAGTGTTATTTATTTAAGTTAAGTCAGCTAAATTATATTTCAAGCGCATTTTAAATTTGAGTCTACAATAATTCACTAAATTTGCTTTAGCATTATCAGCATCTCAGTGATGAAACAAAAGATTAAAAAAATCAAGGTTAGTGGATCGAATATAATCATGTTAAAATGATCAGTTTAAAATTTGGTGAACAGTAAAATAAAATTATTCTGATTATAATTTTTTTTATTTAAAACAAAAACGGGAAAAGATATAAGAAGCCGAAAACAAAATAAAATTGCAAATATCTGAAAGAGAGTGATGTACAAAAGATATATTTAAGTCTCTCCACACGTGTGTAGTAATTGTTTAGTTTAAATGAAGCAAGTTGATTCGCCTTGCCAGATAGTAATTTTTTTCCCTGAAGTCCAGTCATTAAAGAAGGTAAAAAGTTAAGTTTAAATGGACAGACCACTACGGTAAAAAACATCAACAGATTTTCTGGAATTTATTTGCACAATCGCCGATTTCTATCAGTCGGCATTTTAAGAACGATGAGCTATTTCAAATTTAATATAGTTTGCAAAACAGAAGGGAAAGTAATTGGATAAATTTTCATTTAATAAAACTTTTCTAATATTTTTACACTTAAAATCTTAATTCTCTTAGAAGAATCTACATGTTTTGAAGAAAATTAATTAATATTGATTAAAAAGACATCAATTATCCAAAAATGAAATTTATTTAATCTAGAAAGTAATATCAGTTTTTCTTCAAAAACTCCTATACATGCATTTTTACTATATATTCATTTTCTTTTCAATATTTGAGAAAAATTGCACTAAGACTGAACTTCTTTCAAATGTTCTCAATGAAAAACAAATTCCCAGAATGGAATAGCCTTCAACACATATGGTCGTTAAGGAAATGGATTGGGACTCAAACAAAAGTTTGACAATGTCTCTAAGCATCTGCAAAGTATAGGAGTCCAATACGAAACCATTTTTTGGGGGGTGGGGGGAGATTTTTAGATTACTTTCAAATCAGGAAAACTGTGCAACTCCGCAACAGATAATATTAACATGTATATTTTGTTCATTACCTTACAAATAATGCATATGCGCAATTTCTGTCAGATACTTAAAAGTTAATTTCATTTACTGTTATTACTTCAGTAAATTGTTTGAAAAACTAAAAAATTATATATCAAATGAGTCAAAGTAATTTTTTAATGCTTAACAGAGGATTAAAATTCTGTAACTTAAAAGAAATATATAAAACTTAAAGAAATTACTATCATTACCTCAAGTAAGAAAACATATTAAAAAGCATAGTAATATTATCAGTAGAATAATAATAATAATAGAAAGTAATTTTGATGCATCGAAAAACACTGAATAATTTTTAAAGAAAATTCAGAAAAGCTAGATTTTTGTTTTGCATGATATTTTCTTATAGGCAATTAAAGTGTCCTATCTTCGGTTAATGGGGCAGGAAATTTATACATAACGCGAACAGTAAAATAGAGATCTAAAAAAAAGTGAAAAATAATTTTTAGCAAGCTGAGTTTTCAAGAGAGTTGTTTCATAGTTCAGAATTTAAAATTAATCTTTATTTACCTTAATTTTATTAGAGAATATTATTATATTTAAATTCATTGGAGAATTAAATTAAATTTTAAATAATGGAATTCAAAGCGTTCCAATTATTTGATAAAAATTTATAAAAGTAATTGATAACAAATAATAAACTATTTATAAAACAAAGATAGAAACAGAGATAAAAAAGATAGAAAGTATTCGAAATCATTTATATTGTTACAAATCTGCAATTCGGCTTCCCAGCATAGTTTGTTCCATCAACAGAAAGAAAGTTTTACAGTCATCTGAATGGGACAGAGTCCAGGTGGCGCGTCGGAGGTCCCAGAGTTTGGCGACAAACTTGGCGACCATTTGGCGACTTTGGCTCCAAAATAGATTATACCCGAAACTTCGAGAATTTTCCCGATCCGTCCAGTAGGAACCGAGATACGCCTCGAACGTTCCTGATTGGTTGAGAGGCTTCTAGCCCCGCCTCCCAAGACCTATAAAAGGAAGCAGCCGCAGCTGCCAGAGAAAGGTAGACGACGGAGTAGTCCCAGTTCGAGAGCAGCAAAGTCCGAAGACGGAGTATCGGGAGACGACGAAGTTAGTCAGTAGGAGTCCGAGTCGGAGAAGTCGAAGACAGAGTAGTCGGAAGCGACGGAGTCAAGCTAGTGCTGAACTGAGCTGTGCGCTAGCGCTACTGTCTGCAGTAGATTCTTGTTGTATGCTACACGTCTCGGTTGAAGATAATCGTCTTCTGTACTGTATATAGTTGTCGTTTTTGTGCTGTCCTGTGTGTCTTCGTGTAAATAAACGTCGTTGTTTTATTTTCTACTGCCGTCTGCTGATTGAGCGTTCCACACACCATATCACTCCCACTATCCAAACGAACCACGATAAAAATTTTGTAACAATATGGTTTTGAAACGTTGTGATTGATAAGCTGAAAAGGAGAAAAATCCGTATATTTTTAGAGGCCCAAAATTTACAAAACCATGGAATTTCAATAAGTTTAATCCGATTGTGAGACTAATTACCTTTAACTAGCTGTCTAAAAATTTCTCTGTTTATAAATAATTTTCTCGTTATTAAATTGATAATATCGGTAAATAATTTTAGGAGTTGTAGAAACAATAAAAAAACCCTTCCATCTTTAAAAAAGCAAATTATTATTAATAGATTTCATTAGACAAATGAAATTTGAAACCTATCAGATTTTGGTCATTCGATTATGAAACCTGAAATATGAAAAGCATCAATAATATTAATATTTTTACGAAAAGAAAAGGTAAAGGCTACAAGATCTATGACAAACCAAAACCAGTGACTTTTACTTTTTTTCAGAGTAGCGATGTTCATTACTAGTAGTTTCGTATTCGAAAGATATTAGCCAATTTTTAGGCAAGTCCCCCCCCCCTTCAATTTCTCAATTAAAAAATATTTAGAAAAATTAATCTTTGTTCACTAATTATGTTTCAGGCATACATTTTTTTTAAACCGGTAAGAAATTGCCTTATTTTAAATCATTACTTTATAAATTTTATTTCCCTTATGAAATATTTTAAAACATTTTTACTGGCTATAAGATTAGAATATAACATGCGAAAGAATTTCCAAATATCCTATGAATCTAATTTAGCATAAAAGAAAGCCAACATCATTGTTTTGTTTTTAATCTCTCAAAAGTTTCATTAATTCTACTCAAACTCATAATGCGACTTTTTCTTTGTATGATGTTGTATAAAAGGAAATTCAAATTTTCCTCCAATCCAGATTTATTTTGGATTTTTTATGAGCTGTACGAAGTAACAAAAATAATTCATAGAATTGATAAATAACATTTTCTGTTGAAACTTATAAATGAAACAAAAATGATAGAATGTCTAAATCTTATTGCATAGGGAAAAAAACAGCGAACATTAATCAGCTACAGGGCCTCTAATTATATTGCCGGTCTTGGCTGATTTCGGCAGGTTAAGGATTCCAACAATTATTCTCTGTGGGACTCCGAATTCTCTGACAGTGCGATTATGCGGTTTCGTCAACTAATTCTATCGGAAGGACTGATCTCGAAGGAAAACGCTTTGCTAAACAGTTAAAACAATTTCTAGTAAAAAAAAATGCAATTAAAAAACACGATTTTTTATCCTTTTTATTGTGATTGTCATCAGGAGCGTTTTAACTTATTTTACAGATAAGATATAAAAAAATAATTAGGAAAACTGTTTCTTCCTATTAATTTTTTGTTTATCTTTTATTGACTTTGATTAAATCGGAAATTTCAGGGGTAGAAACCTTTTAGGTGGAACTTCCTTTCTCATATCAAATTTAACTGCATTAAATTTTTAACTGGTCTATTAGTTTTGTTTGAATAGCTTTTAAATTTTGGTAATCTGTATGGGGACAAAGAATATATACATAGTAATAAACTCATAGGATTTATTAGAGTTTTTTAATACTATGCAAGAGCCAAATGTAGGAATTACTTAACTTTATATATTAAATTTGTGTAAACTAATTTTATGTCTTACGCAGAATATATAACAGTATCTTATAAGCTCCGCTTGAATTTTACCCTCTAAATGAATAAAATAAATTATAGATGATACCATTTTTACAAATATCGCTATAACGTGTTTTTATTTGTAAATTGTGTTTTTGAAACAAGTAATAGATGACTGATTTTTTCGAATGTTATATAAATGTACTTGTATGCTCTATTAAATACACTTGTACAGCATAACCTGGATGTAAAAAGGAAGACTACTTGAAAAAAAAATTAAAACGTATGGAAATAAGCTAAAAACACATACACATAATATTTAAAGCTTTTCAAGAATAATCTGAGGGATATGATGGCAAGAAAAGCTGTATTGCTTTTGCCTCTGCAATTGCAAAATTGGGGAAGTTTATAACCATATTACTTTACTTTTAATTGGAAGGGAATCACTAAAATGCTTATTAGAATGATATCAAACAGCTCTGAGAGGAGAGAATTTTGTGGATACTTTTGCACAATCTATGTAGCAGTAAAAGATTTTTTGATTAGGTCAACCTGAGTAAAATCCGGTGTGTGTGTATGGGGGGTGGGGTGGAGTTAACTTTAAAAGTGGGAGACAGTCAACAAATTGTAAGAATTTCTGCAGTACTTCTAAACAAGAAATATCAATATCCTCTACAAAATCGGATAATTCATCATTGCCCTAGTGCAAAAATGAAGAAGGCTTAAAATAATTCTCTAATATTTCTATAAATTTCAGAAAAGGTTAAAAAAAATGTATTTTTAGTAAAGATTTTTAAACGTAACAAGAATGATGGAGTCAATTATAGAGAAGGAAATTCTACTTTGTTTGGTTCTTTATTCGCAAAATTAAAGAGTGCATAACCCTTGTAATAGTTTTTGACTGGAGAGAAATCTTTAAAATGCTTAAAAAATTTAAAATACGCGTTCTGTAAAAAACTCGGTCCTTAAAAATTCTACATATAATAACGAGAAACGTATTTATCAAACTTTGTAATTGCTATAATAATTTTCTCCTTTAATATCAAAAGCTTTTAACTTTAATTTACGCATTTTTTCACAAAAAAATCATCTCAAATGGAGTATTCTTTTTTAATCGAGTCATCGATATAGCCAACTTACCTCCATTCAAAACAACGGGCACAGTGATGTAGCGAGGTAAATGTCTCCTGGGGCATGGTATTATTTTTTTTCGCTCACTCGTCGTATTTATTTTTAATAATGGCATAAGTACCTTAATTTATCACCATGCACATGTATCCCTCCGTTTCCCCTGTCGATACGCCACTGAGCCGACTTTTACTATAGCCACTCTTCCCGATGAAACTTATCTGCAAATATGGCAGTCGAATTATATGATGCTTTCCCTCTAAAGCAGTTTCTTTGGCTGGCCATTCCATCGGCACCGAGGAATAAGCGGTCAAAGAGCATTTTTTTCACATTAATTCCATGTTCTACCCGAGTCCAATTATTCATTTTGTGGATCCGAATCCATTTTATATTGAACGAATATTTTTTGTCTGTTAGCGGCAGTATGTACTGTAAACATTAAGCTATTAATGGAAAGCTTATCCGGTAAGTTATATTAGTGTTCAAAATTTGGATTATGAATGTTTGCATTCATATCAAAATTTAGGTGAGGTATGTCAGATGAATCAGGGGACTTTGTCAATTATGGACATTTAGAAGGAGGAATAGCAGAAACATTAGTGGTTTTTACTGATTATTTCAGAAATTGTGGGGCCTCTTATTTAAAATATGAAGTTATTTATTTTACTTGAAAACTAACTACTAATTGTTTCGGATAATAAATGTGTTAATTAAGGTAATACATGAATTATAATTTTATTAGCAGTCAAGATAGTTTTCTGGGAAAGAAAGATGATTTTTTTTTGACAAATGTTTTTGATTACTTGAAAATAGCTCACAACTGATAAGAATTTACTAAAAAAAATTATTTGTAATGTATTAAAATAATGTTTTGATTTATATATGCATTCTTTAACATCTTATTTTTTTAGAAATTTTAACGATGAGGAAGGTGAAACTGAAAAAATAGGAATAAGAATAAAATCTGGAAGGTAAGTACAGCATTATATCTTCTTTTTATCTTACACCATTGATATCAAGTGAATTATTTCTTAGTCTTATAGATTTTTAATTGTGATTCTTATGATGGACAGAATTACAAATATTTATAGATATAGCAATATATTTGCTTTATAAATATGCTTTGAATATAAAAGTCTAACATGTTTTAAGCAAATAAAATTTTTTGTCCTTAAAGTAATTCACTTTACATGTATGTGAAATAGCTGAAAAATTATAAAGTTTCTCCATAATATCTAAGAAATTTTAAGACTGAATTTTCAGTTAACATTCTCAACAAAATCTCATCTTTCAATTTCCTTAGAAAATTTTTGATTCTGAGGAATTAAAAAAGAAGGATCTTTACCTATAGCAGAAAGCAATCAACTTATTTTTCTTAACAGTATATTGTGTTCATAAATTTTTGTTAATATTTTGTCAACAAAGTTATTGAAACAAAAACTGAATAGAAATTTTTCTTGAAAATCTTGTGTATTAAAATTATGACAAAGACAAAAATATCATTCAGTGCTAATTTTTTTAAGAAATTCTAAAATTAGATTTATGTATAGATTTTGTAACTATGAATTTATTTACCAAAATATTTTAAACTATGAAAATAAATAAAAGCATATATAATTTTGCATTGCATGATTAATTATACAGTTGTAAATATTTTTTAAAGTTTAATATGATTTCTGAAGTAGTAATTTCTCATGGTAGTAGCTGGTGCATAACTTCTATGAAGTTATATTATAATTAGTTAACAATTTTACCTTTATGGTAAAATTACTTCCTAACATATGAAAAATACTACTAGGAAAAGCTGTTAGAATTTCATGTTTTTTTGCCAGGTGTATATTTTCTAAATTTGTATCAAGTTTATATTCTATATTGTATATTTCAAAATAAAATATATTGTTTAAGGGAGAACAGTAAAAATCTTGGCGTTGACACTTTTTATTTTAGTTGCAGTTTTTTGTAATTTTTTTTTATTTATTCAGTTAAATATATTCATTGTGTAATTTTCTTAATAATTTAATAACTATAACCAAAACTTACAATTGATTTTTTCTTACCAAATCCAATTACAATGTCACTCCTTTGAGTGAAAATGAGTATTTTTGGTAAATTTCAACCAAAAATATTAGAAGCTAAATAATTTCTTATAAAAATAATGCTAAACAAAATGTTTCTCATTTTTCTAATTAAATAAGTCTATCTTCAGTTTTCATTCATTTAATTTGTTATACAACTAGATTTTCTCTTAAATTATGAAAATTGTTTTATTTGTATTATTTCTGTTTATTTTTAACTTCTGAATTTCGATAGCCACTATAATGTTCTGTGGTGAACAACCCAATGTGTTGGTCTTCCAGGGCCAGATTAAGAAATAGATAGAATTCTCAACTGCCTAGGAGCACTGACAACTTTAGGAGAAAAGGTTTCAAAGTTTTTTTTTTTTTTTTGTTACTTTCAGGGTAATATAATATTATGCTTTTATTTATCATGGATGCCATGTATTTCAGATTCTTTAAATTAAATGAAGTATTACTTAAATTTTACAGCATTATTCTTGGACTTTTTTTCGTGTTTCTAAATTTGCTTAGATCAATTGGGCCCAATTTGTCTTATAATTCATTAGCTGATTCATAAGTCAACAACTCTGACAAGTTTCATAGGAGAACATTTGGATCATGTTAAAAAAGTTTTGAAATTTTTTGACTAATTATTTTAATTTTTTATATACAAGATACTAAAACCATTTAACTTGAATGTGATCCACTAATAAATGTTTGTTATTTCCATTTATCATTTGTTAATTAAAAACTGTGCATATAGAAAGTTAAAAATAATTGAAATACATTTAGATTTGGAAATTGAGGAGAGAGGTCTGTGATACTTGTTTTTTGCATGAGCCCTTATGGGGCATAATGTGATTTTACTTCTAACTGGGCTATTAGAGGTGTAGAATAGTTTCTGGAAAATTATATAGAAATTGTAGCAGTCTGATGGTAAAGTTTTAGCTTTGGGACTCTTGAATCATATGCTTGACCCATATCCATTAAAGATCTGTGGTTTATATTTTTGCTATATCAAAATGTCTTATGTAAGAAACCACACACAGCAAAAGATAAAAGAAAAAAAACTTTGATGTAACTTTAGGAACCACTTGCAACATACGAGCATACATGCAAAAACGTGAGGAGATGTAGCAAACCTATGCAAGTGTTTTGTATCTATTAAATGTTTTGATAAATTTGCCATACAACATTTTGATACAACAGTGATTATGTGCAAGTTTAGTGTGCATTAAATCTGTCTTAATCAGATGATCCTGCTAGTCATCTGGTGCAAGAGTTTAGAGATCGAATACTACCTCAGGTTTTGTCCTTCTGCACAAAATAGTTATATCTGGTTCTTGAACCAATAAACCTAACATGTTTTTTTCATCATCTGATCATGGTTTAAAATTGTGTGATCTATCATTAAACAATCTTTTTTTAACTTCAAAATGAGATATTCATTGAAATTTTGACAACCATATTATTTCCAGTAAATGGATATTATCATAACTTAAACATTTTTGATTAAGAAACTCTAACTTCTGAGAGGTATTATTTATAAGAAGTTATTTTACAAATGATTCTGGTTGAAAAAGATAAATTATTTTTTAAATTTGATGTATGTTGGAATATCTTTCCAATACATTTATAAAATAAGAACATTTAATTGTGAGTAATGTTAATTAACAAAGAAGTATTTTAACAACACTTTAAGTAACTTCATTATTCATTATTTAATAATGATGTATTAATTTAAGCTTCTAATCACAAGGCTTGTAGAATCATTAAAAGTCCTTAAAAATGGCTTATTTTTGATGATCTTTATATAAGGGCCTTAAAAGTGCTTATTTTTTTTTATCCAGGGGCTTATGCTTTCCTTCTGATGATGAAAAACTATTTCATCATGCTAGATCTGCCTGATTATAGGTTGCTTTTTCTTTGCATTGTCAGATTTTTCATAGTTTAATAAATCTAGAAGTCAGTGAAAAAGATTTTTTTAGTTAAAAAAATTACTGAAAGAAATGGGAAAGCATATTTGTTTCATTTACTTGACCTTTCTTTCACCTTCTTTTGCTTGTTTGAAAAGGAGAAAAATTCTTTCTTTTTAATTTTATGCATTCATGTTCATTTATTTATTACAAATGCCCAGAAGATTGGTTATGACACCATTAAATCTCTAGCCTTCCAATATTTCTGAACTTTACAGTAGAGATGAAAGGAAGGTCGCAAAGCCACTGTAGATTTAGTGTTAACCAGGATGTACCTACATGGAGGCCCTCTAAATTACACCCCAAAGCGTTAGTTATTAATGTGAATGATGAAAGTGCCAAATGATAGTTGTGTTTGATACTTCCAGCCATCACTTGATTCATGTAAAACCATGAATGTTGGTTGCTAACAGTAACTTCAGTTCATCATTGTTTTTCTACACCAAATTACTTGTTTGTAGAGCATTTGTTGGTTATATGTACTTTAACAACATTTATTAACTCCCTATTAGCGAATCATTTATTTTTGCTTTAATTAATTTTTATGCAAACATTTAGAACTTATTAACAATATTTTGGAGAATGTGTATTTCATTTATTGTAGACTGTTATAAGTGAATACACCGAATGATTCAAGGTTTCCAAAAATATATGTAAAAGCAAAATGCTTATGATGCTCTAAAATTATTTGTAGCTATTTGTTACTCTTGCCAAAAAGATACCAAAAATAAATTAATGCCAATAATATTCCTTTTTTGCTTTTTTGTATATAAACTATTCAAAGAGAAAGAATTGTGATTGTCAAAAAAAATTCGAACTTGAAATTTTGCCTAATCTCCATGATTCAAACCTCCAAGTAACAAATTTTTGGAATTATGTGTGCCTATGAATATGATAAATCAAAAATGCTTTGCACTGGAATTTCTAAATACTAATTTTGTAGATTTCTACCAAATTTTGAAAAAAATTCATTTATATGAATGTTTTGTTTGTTTGTCTAAGTGAACAGGATAATTTCTAAATGCAAAGTGCTATGTAGTAATATTTCACCCACATTTTTAGCATCTAAATTATGGATTCATTTCAAAATTTGAACTGAATCCATCACTGAGTTGACCTTCTGTTGGTCTACAACAGAAGGTCAACTCATTGATCAAATTTCTGAGTTTTTTACAATGTTCACATGCATGTAGACATTGTAAAAAAAATAAACCTGCCAAAATGTAGATAAATGGAATTTGATATCTAGTTTCTAAATTTGTGACTCTGTTGTGAATTTAGATTCAGTTGGTCAATCAAACAGCTTCGGAGCAGACCAGCTTTATTTTTAAAAAATCTTTTTATCCTTTGATTCCACAAATAAAAATCTTTTTTACTTGTGACATTAGCAAATTTGTTCAAAGTCCCCAATTTTTATGCTTGAGAGTGTGGTGATAAAACTTTTATTACAAAGTATGCAATAATGTATTGGAGAGATATTTTCAACTTTTATATATTAAGCCTGTTCTTTGAATGTATCAGAGTGATGATCCGCTTTTTACTTTTTATGTGTCTGATGTACATAAGTATGCAAAACAACAATTGTGTTTTTTAAAGTTTTGAAAGAAAATTTCTGAGTTGAAATTATTTCTTCAGTAAATTGCTAATGGCAGTATGTTTTTTCTAACAATGAATTTCATACTACAATTGATGAAGTGAGTGCAGGCATAAGAAGGGACAAATTGTTAGAAGACTTACATTTATGCATTTTATGTTTATATTTGTATTAACTTGGACAAGTTAATACCCAACTTAATTTATTTCTTCATAGTTTCATTCATTAACTCATAATTCTATAGTAAAAAAAAATACTATTTTAAGGTTGGTTCTTATTTTCTCTCTAAAGATGCTTAAAAATACTTATAAAATGTTTATTTTTTTTTGATAAAATTAGTCTATATACTCTGGATAATCAATATAGCCTATTTTTCTTACTTCAAGCTAATTTCTTAATGAGTATTTATTCACATTCTCCATCAATTTTTGGCCATTTCTAAAAGGAACCAAATATTTTTTCCTGTTGATCTTCTTGAAATTTGAAGTTATTGTTATTTTTTTACTATGTTGGTCCTCCTCATGCTTAATTACCTATTGTCACAATGATAGATGGGTTATGGTAAGCATTATTACAATAAAAAAAATGTTTCCTGAAGTTGTTTAGTGACACTTCTTATCCTTTAATGTATACTTTTAAATTTTTTCATTTGTTTATATTAATAACTGTAGATTTACTTAATTCTGTGAATGCTTTTGTTTTATTTCCTATTTTAAAAAAATTAATCTTATTTTCAAGTTTTATGTGTGATGAAAGGTTTGGATTAAGGAGGGGAAAAAATCAACATTTTTTGGTATTAATAATGCACAAACAGAGAAGTTTGCACAAATTTAAAGGAAGTTTAGTATTTAGTTTTCTAAATATGGATATTCTGATGGATATAAATATAATTTTTTTAAATGTTACCTTTTATAGATGAGAGATTATCCTTTTAAACACCTTTGAGAGGTGTGAGATAATCTTTTAAATATACTTATGCTGAGCCTTTTTTTCAAAAAGCTGTTTCTAATACTGGTATTTTTGGATCCTTCTATAATCTGAAGTCTTTTGATATTCAATGCACGTACTATTTTGGCATTAGGAAATAATGGCCTTTGTTGCTCAAAATCCTATTTTCATCGTATTTCAATAAAAAAATATATATATAGGTATTCTATTTTAGAGTTGTGTCCAAAAGTCAGATGCACTCATATTGTTTCAGGAACCTGAGACTATCAGCTTGGATGATTTTACGCAGGAGAGTGGTGATATGCTGTGAATAAGATGAGCACATTTCAAGAATTATTTTTTAGGCCTTAACCATGAGATGTGTTTTCTTTCAGATCTTTTCTGCTTGTCATTTTGAATCGTACTATTTTAGTTTAATTGGAAACTTATGGGCTTACTATTTGCATTTCTATTACTAATTGCATATTATTCATAGTTACTGTATTGATGTAGAAAATGTAAACATCTTCTCCACCTTTTGTTTCACTTTTATTTTGGTGAAAACAATGCCTCCTGGCTCACACAAAAAACAGTCTCTTTCATATGCTAGAATAGAGAGTAACTTGATGTGAAACACTATTATCGAAACTTCCATAGCTAATCAAATTCAACATATTCAATTAGGTAGTTAGGCAATCACCAATCTACTATTTTGAATACTTAAAAAATTGATTAAAAATATATATTTACACATATGCATTCTCCTTTCATGAATTTGAAATTCTATATCTAAATAATCTTGATTCACATCGCATTGATATAATTCATATTCTGATTTCTCTTTCTTCTTTCCAACATTCCTTTTTCTGAAATCCATTTTGCAAATGTTACATTCTCTGTGATATGCGTTAAGACAGTCAGTCTTCTTAGCATTATCCATCTTCATTTTATAGCTGCAGCCCCATTCATTGATTTAAAATTATCGGCTGAATTTTTAATATTAATTTCTTTTAATGCATATTAATTCTTTCAATGTCATGAGTTATAAAATTTATTCGTTAGTTGCTATCATTGTTAATTTGATTAAAATGCCTGCAAGAAACAAAATTTCACCTGTGACTTAGAATATATGATAATTAGGACAAAAAAAAAGGAATGAAGTTTAGGCTCAAGTTATTTAAATTTTAAAGAACATATTGCTTATGGGTTTTGTTGGGCTTTATTTGAGAAACAAATAGTGATTAAAAAGTGGCAAAACAAATCTATTAAAGGGTAGGGGATTTTTCTGTCTTTTTCAGGCATTTTATGTGTTTTTTTTTATCCGTTTGGCAGAATTATTAACAGTAAATTCTTTTCAGTTATTAACAGACAGAAGCTCTAACTTATTTTGTTATATATATTGTAATGTCTTGATCTAGACTGATCAAATTACGAATTTCCAGACAATTCTTTATTTTACAGCCCTATATATACAAAAGAACAACTTGTTCTAATCTTGGTTAAATAAATATTTATCTGTAGTAGGAGACACAACAGTGAAAGTCGGTTTTCTTGAAACTCAATTGATTCTCGGACTCCGAACTCGTGGGCGTAGTCCAACAGTCTCCCTGCAATTCATTTCTTCTCTTCTCCTAAAAAAAAAAAAAAAAAAAAAAAAAAAAATCTGCGCACTTTATTTCGGCGACAGTCTCCGTCTCTTAATTTATATTGGTCATTTGAGCTCTCTTTCGGTCAATCGGGGTTCAGCAATATGCTCTCTCAGCGGCGTCAGTTGATCGTGGGAAGGTCCTTTGTGTGACGCACCTTTCACAACTGACTATTCTGGAACACGGAGTTATCATAGTCCTTTCACAATGAAAAACATTTAGCATCCAGATGTTTGGACACCCCTTTCTCTTTGAAGGTACGATCAATACCTCTTGGACGAGGAATTCCACATGTGGTCTTTCACTGTAGTCGCTAATGAACAGATGCGAGACCACCCAGGCGAAAAGATCCACCATCTGGCTATCTCGAGGAGTTTAGTATTTAACAGCGTCGCACAGCTGGCTGTAAATGTCTTATCAGTACTGGGAAACGGGGAATGTTACAATATCTTTAACCTCTTGTGCTATAAATTAATTGGTAGAAGTGTATATAGCAAAGTTTATACCACGTCTTTATAGTGCAAAAGGTTAAATAATAAATCTGTATTTGCTTTCAGTGAACAGAAATTTCACAATTTGTAACTTGCATTGCATAAAATATTTGCTGATACTAGGAGAATTGCACTTGTATTAAAATCAAGAAAATGAACATAATACTTTATATTGTTTAAAAGAAAAAATATTTATAGTAATTCATGTATCTTATTTTACTTGTAATTAAGTTTAGGAAACTAGTAAATTTAATTCTTTTAATTTCAAAATTTGTAATTATTTAAAATAAATTTCTCGCTAAAACGTACTAAAAGAAAAGTGTGTATATTCATTCAAAAATTATTTGTGTTTTTCCTATGCCTTTAAGAATTTATCGATGCATATGCACTCATAGATTATAAAATAAATTTACTCAGGGCTTTACTGGCATTTTAAATGAATGATATTTCTCTGAAAGCATGTTTCTTATCCTTAGAGCATATTTGTAGAATTGAGCTTTAAAGAAATTGTTTTAAATTCAATGCACCATTCCCTAAATCAGGTACAATTTCATTAATCTAGCTAATTTAATTTAATTCATAGCTAGATGGTTCTAAAAATATTTGGATTGTTATTGAATAAAAGTGCCTTGTGCAAATATTCACATTTATTTTAGCAATTTCTTAAATGACAACATCTAAATTATTATCATTTAATAATGGAAGCATCCGAATTTTTGATTGCAAAAACTGGGTTAGAGAACTTGAGAATATATCAATTGCAGATATTTCTTATAATATGAAAATCCAGCAATATTTTCATTGTCATTTTTAAGTTTAAGTCTTTGTGATCACTCCCTAACATTTTTTTTAATCATTAGTGCAAGAAAGGATAATAATCATAATACAGAAATAGCTTCATGCAATCTATAAATGTTAGTATATAATTACTGCAGTTTCCCTAAATATATATATATATATATATATATATATATATATATATAATATATATTGTTACGAAAATTCCTCCACTACGTCCATAAAGTCAACGGGTTTGCTTATAGTGGGTGTATGGTGTAAAACAGTCGACAACAGGCCTCAATAGCAAATAACGGCGTTTATTAACACACAAACACGAATACACGGACGACAAACCGAGACGTACACGAGCAATTCGCAGCAGCATTCTTAGAAACAAACAGCAGCCCACAAGTTGTAATCGGCAGTAAGCAACAACCACTGCACACGACGTGGCCAGACAGATCTCTGCAGGAGGAGAGAATCTACATTGCTATTCTCTATGGCCTGTCCAAATGTTTGCAATTCTCCTCTGTCTCCTCGCTTTAGCTGTATCCAACTGCCAACTCACTACTATACGACTGGCTACTTCTATAATACACTTCAAGATTAAGCTCACAGCTCAATTCACCAGTTGCTTGAGCTCCACTCAACGCTTGCACTTCGCTGGACTGATCCAACTAATTCGCCGTTGACTCGTTATACGACTCTATACTACTACTTCACTGACTTCGGCTTGGATAGCCGGGATTTATAACTTCCGGAGCAAGGCAGAGAAGGTTCTCGAACATTCACACATAACTCGGCTTCTACTGGAGATATCGCCCAAATTCTTAAAGTCCAAATGAAAGAACTCTACTAAAAAGCAATTTTTAAATTCGAAGCAAAGGTTGAAGAGATATTAAAAAAAAGAAAGGGAAAAAAAGATTTAATTGGGCAATCCCCATTTTAAATGGACATCTGAACAATAAGGCTGTGCGACTTGAAGCGATTAGACCAAAATCTCACTATACGGTAGAGATGCCATAAAACACATAAGTGAAGAAAAGGAAATTTCCATCCTGATTGCATTAGCCATTAATCAAATTCTGCCCATACCGGTACAGTAATACATTCTCAAATTATAACACTAACAGTAGGTGGTATAAATTCCTTAAAATACATGAATGAAATAACTTCCAAATCTGCTGCTCTCCGCATATGATCATTTCCCTGATAATGATGAATTTATATTTCAAGAGGATTTAGCTTCATGCTATGTTGCCTCTGTATGTTAAAACTGCTTTCAAGACAACAAGATTTCGCTACTGGAATGGTTTGGAATAGACCAGTCCTTAACCTAATCGAAAATCTATGGAACAGGCTAAAGAACTTGTTACGCAGAAACAACCGAGCAGTAAAACCCAATTAATTGAAGCAATAATCGAATAAAACCGTCAGATTACAAAAATGCACTTTTTCCTAAAGGCTTTAACAATTTTGACTATTACGTTATATGAAATACAAGGCCCATTCACTGAAATAGAACCATTAAATGGGCCTTGTATTTCAAATTCATAGAACCATTAAAAAAACGGCATAGTATGTATATTTTGGCCAAAAGAAAGCATGTTCTCTCATTGAATGAGGGAAAATAAACATTTATAGATGCGGTAATAACAATATAGGTATTGCCTTCAAATTAAATATGGAATATTAGAAAATAAACATAAAGGTCAAGTTAAAAGCGCTTATAAGTTAATTTTTGAGTTTGCTATAATAAAACAGTTATTCATATCGCATTTTTAAGTTACAATTAAATGTACCTCGCTTCTTTTTTTTTAAAAAAGTTTTTGGGCTATAATGAATACATTTTTTAATTGTCTGGTGTGAAACAGATATGAAACCTTGTAGATCATAATTTAGTTTTTGGTTTTTAATCTTCGAAACTGTTGCCACAAAGCCCTTTCTATATATTTCATTTTGATTATATTTATGATGATTAAGGCTTAATTTTTTATATATATGCAATTATTGTTTGATGCATTTAAATTGTATCCATTTTGGCATTGACATTGACTAGCTATATATATATATATATAAGAGGTTTATAAATATAAAATCATACTTAATATTTATTTTTATATAAATATGTATTACAGAATTTTTAGCTGATTCAAAATTTTTTTAAATGTTTTATTTACAGAAAAACAGAGAAGTATTTCTACATGGATTATAAAAGACTTTTATGGACTTTGTGGTAGGGAGACCAGCAGAATTATTCATGCATCATCATTCGATTTCTGTCTGGGTTATAGGATACTAATTGGATCTGTGCTGAAAAGAAACATCTTTAGCAATTTATCATCAAATTTACAAGAAAAAAAAGTATTGTTTATAATTTTATCTTCTTTAATATTATTTGTGTAGATATGATTGAACATCATTTAGTGCTGATTAAAATACTTCAGCCATGTCTCTAGACGTTTTTCCTTTTATATATAAAATTTTCATTTCATTTGGGCAAAAACATACTGTATTGTACAATGTGTTTATACTTAATAACTGATAATTTATTTCATTACCATTGCTAAATATGTACTAATTCTGTTTTATGGGAGAAATATAGTATTATTGATAATTATCAATGGATACTATCTTGGAACATATGTTGAAATCCAGATTTAAAAAAACCAGTTTCACCTATAGGTCCATTAAAATTGCATGATAGTTGGGCGGAAGGCCCTATTATTGATAATGAATTTTTCATAATTGATTTGAATTCTTTCATTTAGAGCTTAGATTATTCTCTAAATTATTTGGAGATAAAATGGCATGAATTTTTATATTAAGAAACGGTTGTTGAATGTTACAGTAGTGTTGGCATGCAATTTTGATTGTAGAAATTTACAAAATGGCGACATATTGTAAAATAACAAAATTTCTATTTTTGATTATTTGTTGATTTGATGAAAATTTCTATTTCTTACTGTCTACAGATATATTATTGGATGGACTGTGCAATACTTCTCCATAATTTCTGTTTTTCATCTAACTTCTATTATAACTACTAACTTCTAATATAATATAGTAGTGAAGTTAATTATTTGTATTACTTTTTACTAGTCTACACGTTTTTAACATAAAAATGTAGGTTCCATCGCATTCATTTTCAGTCTAGAAATTTAAAATTGTATTTTATTCATTTTTTGAAACATAGATTCATACAAAGTTTTAAATGAAATATTTAATTTTAGTAATAAAAATATTTGTTATTGAAGATGATTTTTCAGTTGGAAATATTTTTTTATTTAGAATTATTTTACTAAATCTTTTAATTCCTTATTTATTTGTTTGAATGTTGTTCCTCAATTCCAAAATTTTGTCTTGCGAAAGTATGAAAGGAATAGGCTCTGTGTGGCAAACACTTTCCCAAACAATTACTTAATTTTACATATAACATTTCTTTTATTTAACTCAAAATGCTCTTTAATATAATAGAAGGAAGAATTTTTGAAACACTAATTTGTGTACAGAAGTAACATTTTTTAAAAAGCTGTACGCATTATCTTTTTCTTGCTGCTATTCTGATAGTTTTGAAGAATTATATATGATAATTAGGAGTTGACAACATGCATCAAAATCAGATAAAACCAGAATATTAACATCAGAATTCATATCATAATTTCGATCTCTTGTTGCTCATTAATTCTAGTTATATATATATTTGAAAAAAATTAAAGCATTGATCAACTTTAAGGTAATGCGTATGTCTTATGAAAATATATATAAAAAATGTTGTCAGTATTTTTTAAAAGTACTTTTATTTAACTTAACTTGACTTGTTAATGTTTGTAAAGATGAAATTTTATAATAAAATTTTTCTTTGCCTCCTAATATTCTAGAAGTTTGGAATTTTATTGGAATTGTACGTTTATGTATTTTCGATGATAATTCTATTTTAATAATTTCAGAAATTGATGTATAATTTATAATTAATTTAATTAAATTTTGATTTCTTACCCTTGGAGCCACCTGTTAATGTTTGAAAGCAATGAATTTTAAAAATAAAAAATAGAATACATTTGAAATAAAAAAAAAATCTGCCACTTAATTTACTAATAAGTGATTTTGAAAATAAATTTTTTAATATTTTAAAGCTAGTTTGATTCCTTCACATTAGCAAAAAGACTGCTGAGGTTGAGATGACATTTCAAGTTTTTTTAAGAAATGTGAAATAAATAATGATCATTACATGGTTTTCTGTAGGTAATGAAAAATTGCAGACAAAAGTATCAGAAGAAATTTACTTCTTAAATATAAAGAATATAAGTTGCTTCAAAATTTTCTAAATCCAGTTCGCTTAATTTAATATTGAGCTCTTCCATCATGAACACTTATTATTAGATAAGTTCATAGCAATATTCCTGTTGCAAGTTAATGCTGCTTTATTATACCAGATCTTCAATTTTGGATCTGGTATCCTAATAACACAATTAGCTGACTTAATAATAACTGCAGTATATGGTTTCTTGTGACTTAATATTTTTATCGATTACTGAGAAATAATATTTGATTGAACTTTCAAAATTGGGAAAGGGAGTATATGCTATTTTTATGGATTTTTTTTTTTATCATCCTCATCAAATTTTCATATGCATTTCTCCTTGCGAGGTTTTTTCTTTTCTTATGTAGTATTATTATGTAAATGAAACCGTTTTTTCTGAAAGTATTATTTATGGAATTATTTTTTACAAATTAATTTAACAGCTTTATCTATTTTTAGTTTGCCATGGATGTTGCAGATAAACCAGTTTTCGTTCCTCCAAGAAAACGAGGATCCAAGTCCTCTTCCAAGTCAAGCAATGAAAGCCTTCAAATGCTTGGTACCGTTTCTGGCAATAATTGTTCTCCTCAAAATTGTTCGAAAATTGATCATCGAGCTAACAGAAAGTTGCATCAACCTGCTGCTCACGATTATTCTAAAGAAAGGACTAATGTTAAAGTGCATTCCACTGCACTATGTAAAGCTGGGTCTCCTGGACGAAGATCTATCACATATCAAACCCCATCTTCAAAGGCAAATAATGGAAAAAGTGATGAATCAGATCGCAATAGTGATGTGTCTGATTGTATACATATCAATGATAGTGGCTACGCGGAGATAGAATTATCAAATGAAAGGTCCGCTTTAAATTCACGTTCAGTTTCTTCTATTGGCTCATGTGGTGGAAGTTTTGTTACCATGACTGGTACTGTTAAACGAGGTCGAAAGAAAGGACAAACAATGGATATGAAAGTTCAGATGTCACGAGAAGAATTGGATGAATTGGAGCATAGCATTCTTTCTCAACAAATTGAGGATGATGATAGGTGTTTCTTTGGTGTACGCAAAGGTCCACATGTGCTTATTCTAAGCTTGATACTAGTCCCTGTAGTATTAGTTTTATCTGCAGGTTATTCATTTTATATGGGAACAATGACTTGGTACAATATTCTTGTTTATTTCAGTGAAAAGAAGACAATATTTCATAAAATATGTGTAAGTCCTCTATTAATTATATCGTATCCATTTTTAATCACTTTATCAACTGTTGGTTTAGGAATTTATGCTGCTGTAGTCCAAATATCATGGCATTTTGATACTTGGCGAAGAGAAATTCAAGACTGGGAAAAAGGATTTTATGGATGGTTATGTGGCGTTGTACATCTTGAAGATTGTTCACCTTATGAAGTTGTCATTTTAACGGAAGTATTGCCACCATCAGATGAAGTGAAAGAAGCTAAACAAAATTTAGAAGATACTGCTTTGTGAATTTTTTTAGTGCTCTAAGGGCCATTAATATATATATTGATTATTTAAAATTTACTATTGCAATATCTTATATATTTAGAACTGTAATTTTATATGATTTTACTTTTTACTAATAGGTGCCAAAATATTTTTTTTTATGAAATTGTCTTGCTGATTTTTATAAATAATTGTACATTATTAAATTCTATGTTTTTGAAATGAAATATTTTGTAATTATGTAAATATTCTTTGAATTGCAAAATTCGCCATATTGCTCCAGAATATTTAAATCATCTGTGGATTTTTAATATTTAGTGGTGAATTATTGTAAAAGAGGTTCACATTATAAAACTTAATTTTATGCAAACAAGAGTTCATCCATGTAAGTCTTAAAGAATTTATTTATTGAGTTTAAAAATTAGAAACTGATTTCATTTGTTTGTTGAATTTTATTCGGATGTTCTTTTCTTTTTA